>JAVHLV010000148.1:0-156679 GCA_036785495.1 Colletotrichum neosansevieriae | reverse complement strand
ATTCTAGAGCCTTCTATAGCTATATAAGCTGCTTACTAAGCTGCCCCACTTATTTCCTTATTTAGGTTATTTATTAAGTAATTTAGTAACCTAAAACCCTTTTAGGTTTAACCTTAACTTAGATAGTGAAAGCTAGCAGTTTCTATAACTTTCTAGAGGCTTCTTCTAATAGTATACACAGTACTAATAGTACTATAATACACTGTATTACGTAATTAACCTCTATTATATAGCCTCTATATTATTATGTATTTTTATTATAGGGTTTTTATAGTATATCTCTTATAAAAACTCTTAGAAAATTCTATAAAATTAAAAGATTAAAAAGCCATTTTTAATATATATTTTATTATATTATATTTATATATAATATTAAGTTTTAAAATAGTTAAAATATAAAGAAATATATCTTAATTATAATACTTAGAAATCATATCAAGTTAAAATCTCTATTATATATAGCTATAGTTTTTTTAATTAGATATAAGTTTTTAAAGTATTTTATTCTTAATATTATATTTTAATACTAATTAGTATAAATTATTAATAAAACTAAGTATTAAGCTTAAGTACTTTTAAAAAATAAAACTAAAATATTATATTATTAATATTTATAATAATACTATATTTATTACTATAATTATTAAAAGACTTACTTTTTGATTAATAATTTAATATAATATTATACTAAGATTCTTAAAGTTTTAAAACTTTTATTTAGAAAACCTTTACTTTAAGTAGTGAGGGGTCCTGAATAGCCTAGATAGGGTCCTAAATATCCTGCCCCTTTCGATCTATTACAATACACAGATGCATCCAGTATATCATGTGATACTGGTACGTTTGCGGAACATCAGGGTACCTGGGTTTAAGGTATATAAACCCCTGTAAGGTCCCATATAGTAGTCACTGCAATGCAAGCAAGTTTTTTCCCATCTTATGGTACCTTACCTATTATAGTGGTGTCGTTACAGGATCAGCCACGGGTGCGGACCGCAGTTCGTTCGGCGGAGGTGCACTGCTGCACGATGACCTGATTTTCCCCCGGATATCCACCTCGACTAACAATCCGTACATACAGGCGAATACATCACTAAAACACGCGGACAGCATGATGCTTCCCCAGGTTGCAGCTGTATGCATGGAGGACCGAGTCTTGTGCAACTATTGTGCAACTGCATTTGCATACAGATGACCTAGAATACTACTTTTTACTCTAGGCATCCCGGGCAACTAGATCCCAGCAAGTCACCTTCTTCTAGGTGTCAAGCCAGATAGATCGAGCAAGAAGTGACGAGACGCCAGCTTCCCTGCGTCAAATTGGGAAACAGCAATTCGGCTTCAACGCAGCTGACTGGCGAGAAGTCAATCGCGGTCAGAGTGCCCAATACTAATTGGGACTCTCTGTCAACATGGACTTTTGTAATTTCCCCCAACGAACAAGCTCTACTTAAATTCATCCCTCACTGTCTGGCTCGGCGTCGCGATTGAGCCTGTTTGTTCCCTCATTCGGCTGAAGCATAATCATCCCCATCATTCTCTCTTCGTACCAATATCCAGCCACTTCGGTGCGGCTGTCGAAACAACTCTCATTTATTCGATCTTATCCTTCTCTCCATTCATCGCCTTCCTGTCTGGGTCGTAGGACTCTGGATCGCCAGGTCGACAAGATGAGGTAAGCTGGGCATTTCTCCGTCCACCGAAGAGTTCTGCGTCACCAACCTCCCCGCACTTCTGTTGCTGCACCAGCATATCCCCGCACGCTCCCACTGGCTGTGTTTCAGTGGTCGCCCAGCTGCCCCAGGGTGTTCCCGTGCTCTGCTTTAGCTCCCGGCTTCTTCTAAGGCAAGCTAACGCAAACTCCTACCCGTAGTAACCGGCAACATCGCAAGACCCTCAATCAGTATATGAACGACGCCCTCAAAGCTTCACAAGCTATCGAGAAGGGCGAATCATCCCCATCAGTTGCCCCACGGCCGACCCATCACCATCTGACGAAGCTCCAGCGTAATCGTCGCTTGAACAATCGTTCAGCTCCACCGAGCTCCCTCAATCGATTGAAACAGAGCAAAAACCAACCGCGAGACCAGACACTCGAACAGCCCACTATGGGAGGCGGTAGAGAACTCAGGAGCAAGAGCGACTACCCAGCTCTTGCCCAGCGTCCCGTCGGACAATGGATCTCCAATATCTATAAGGAGAGAATTAACCAGTTCTACTCCAGCGGACAATGGGAGAAGCACAACCTTCTGGCGTAGGTGAACCCCACAGCGCCCCGTAGCAAGTCCCGGGGATCTCCAGCTAACCGCAGGCTAGGATGATGACGGAGGGCACCGCATCGGGCGAGCCATATGTCAAATTGTCTGTTTGGGACGCCCCCGACACCACTCGGCCGACGTTCGAAGATGCTGTCTCGCACGAGTTCAACAAGACCGAGGTCGGAGCCTGGTTTGGCCCGTCGTGGTCGACCCACTGGTTCAAGGTCGTCTTGACCGTGCCAGAGGAGCTGCGTGACAAGGATCTACTCGAACTACACTGGGATGCCAACAATGAGGGTTTGGTCTGGACAGAAGACGGCAAACCCCTTCAGGGTCTCACTGGAGGTGGCGAGCGTACGGAATGGATCTTGCCCAAAGAGTTTCGAGACGGCAAGGAGCACACCATTTACATCGAAATGGCCTGCAATGGCATGTTCGGCAACGCCCCGGGTGGGGACTCTATCCAGCCGCCAGATCCTAACAAGTATTTCCGGCTCAGTCAAGCTGACATCGTCGCCGTTAACCCTGAAGCACGAGCTCTCTGGATTGATATCTGGATCATTGGCGATGCCGCTCGCGAATTCCCCAAAGAGTCTTGGGAGCAGCACAAGGCCCTCAAGGTCGCCACAGATATCATCGACGCTTTCGAGCTCGGCAACAAGGACTCTATACTAGAGTGCAGAAAGATCGCTCAAGAATACTTGGGTCCGGACGTCGACTCTCACAAGGTCTACAGCACGGACAAGGAGCCCCAGGTCTATGGTATTGGTCACTGCCACATTGACAGCTGTTGGCTATGGCCATGGGCAGAGACGAAACGCAAAGTTGTCAGATCCTGGTCCAACCAGTGTGATCTCATGGATCGCTACCCCGAATTGAATTTTGCCTGCTCTCAGGCGCAGCAATACAAGTGGCTGAAGGAATTGTACCCTTACGCCTTTGATCGCGTGAAGACAAAGGTGAAGGAGGGAAGATTCCACCCCATTGGTGGCAGCTGGGTTGAACACGACACCAACATGCCCAGCGGTGAGTCTTTGGTCAGGCAGTTCTTGTACGGCCAGCGGTTCTTCGAAAGCAACTTTGGCGAGCGTTGCCAAACCTTCTGGCTCCCGGACACTTTTGGATACTCTGCTCAGCTTCCCCAGCTGTGCCGCCTCGCAGGCATGAATCGCTTTCTGACCCAGAAGCTTAGCTGGAATAACATCAACAATTTCCCTCACACTACATTCAACTGGGTCGCCCTGGACGGTAGCCAGGTCATCTGTCACATGCCGCCTTCAGAGACTTACACAGCTGAAGCTCACTTCGGTGACGTGAAGCGAAGTGTAAGCCAACATAAGTCCATGGACCAAGACCACACATCATTGCTTGTTTTCGGCAAGGGCGACGGTGGTGGCGGCCCGACTTGGCAGCACCTGGAGAAGCTTCGTCGGTGCCGTGGCATGTCAGACCAGGTCGGCATGTTGCCTAGGGTGCACATGGGGAAGACTGTTGATGACTTCTTCGACAAATTAGAGCCCAAGGCCACGGCGTTCGTGACTTGGTATGGAGAACTTTACTTTGAGCTTCATCGCGGTACCTACACTACTCAGGCTAACAACAAGTTGAACAACCGCAAATCTGAGAACCTTCTCAGGGATATCGAGCTGCTGGCTACTGTTGCTACTTTAAGCGACAACGGCAAGGACTACAAGTATCCCAAGAAGGACATTGACGACATGTGGGAAGCGGTACTGCTCTGCCAGTTCCATGACTGTCTCCCAGGTAGCTCCATTGAGATGTGCTACGATGATTCCGATGAGGTGAGCTTTTAAGATGGAAAAGCGAGGTACCTTGCTAAATTTTCTTCTAGCTTTACAACAAGGTGTATAAGACAGGTGAAAAGCTCCTCAAGGAGATCCACGACGTCCTCGGGGTTACTGCTGCAACGACTGGTCGCTTGAACGAGACTATGGCCTTGAACACGCTTCCTTGGCACCGACGGGAGGTCGTCGAAATCTCTGAGACTGAGGCTGGTGTAGCTTGTGGTGATGGCCAACTGATCGCTATCCGTCAGTTCAAGGTCTCAGAGGAGGAGCCTGCAGTCACCATCGAGGAGGTCAGTGACGGCGTCTTTGTGCTGCAGAACGACCAGCTCCGCGTCAAGGTTGAGGACGGAGTCATAACCTCCTTGTATGATCGCGCTGCCGAACGCGAGGTCATCGAAAAAGGTGGTAAGGCGAACCAGTACGTCATCTTTGACGACAAGCCACTGTACTGGCAAGCCTGGGATGTTGAAGTTTACCACCTGGACACGAGAAAGGAGCTTGCTTGCGGCAAGACTTCCATCTCAGAGCAGAAAGCTCACCGTGTCAGCCTGACCACTGAGATCAAGATCAGCGAGGGAAGCTCGCTCAAGTCTACAATTACTCTTTCAGCCGCTCTCAAGGGTGTCCAATCATGGGTCGAATGCCATGCTGAAGTCGATTGGCACGAAACCATGAAGTTCCTGAAGGTTGAATTCCCTGTCGACGTCAGAAACACCGAGGCATCCTACGAGTCGGCGTACGGCATCGTTAGACGCCCGACTCACTACAACACGAGCTGGGACATGGCCAAGTTTGAAGTTTGCTGCCACCGTTTCGCTGACTTGTCTGAGCACAACTATGGTGTGTCCATCCTCAACGACAGCAAGTACGGTTTCGCTACCGTTGGTAACCTCATGCGCCTGTCACTTCTCCGATCACCCAAGGCTCCCGATGCTCATGCCGATATGGGCACACATCAAATCCGTTGGGCCATCTTCCCCCACGAAGGAGCCCTTGGCTCTTCGACCGTGCGCGCCGCCTATGCTTTCAACAACCCCTTGAGACTCCTCTCAGCTCCCGGTGCTGCTCAGAACGCCTTGACCAAGAGCCCTGTCACCCTCACTGGCGACGGCTCCTTAGTGCTCGACACTGTCAAGCGTGGCGAGGATGACGAAGACGTGACGCGAGGTGATCTCCCCAAGCGCAAGGGGCGCAACGTTATTCTGCGCGTTTACGACAGTCTTGGTGGACAAAGTAGAGGCACCATTGCAACGATTTGGGATGTCAAGCGCGTCTACAAGTGCAACTTGCTCGAAGACGACATTGAGGAGATCAAGGTCGACGATGGAAAGTTTAACATCACTCTACGACCTTTTGAGATCGCGTCATATCGCCTGGAGTTGTAGGACGATGACCTGATGGACTGCGGTCTAGAGCATGACTACTGTTCAAGCGATTCAGAAGCAACCGAGGTTGATGAAATTGCCACTCCCTTTGATGACTTTTGAGAATGATACGGATGTCCAGTGGTGTTTCAGAACCTAACGAGAGGAAAGAATGCAGGCGAAGAACATGATCCGGCCAGGAGCAGGGGGCGTGTGAATACCTATGTAAAAACACTTTCAATCAGAATGACTCTACTTCCTATATGCGCCCGCCCCAGAACGCCTTGGTGACTAGAGCCTTGCAAATTCCCTGGGAATAATGGTAAAATATGACATCATTATACAATACGCTGGTCAAATGTCCTCGCCTTTGTTCCCTCACATCGACCCTTCCTGGGGCAGCTCCTCAATGACGGTTTCCACCAGGTCAATGAGCTCGTCAATGTCTGGTCGCTCAGAGGGCTCGACTTTGAGACATTTCCTCACGACGTCGCGGATAGGCTCGCTGATCTTGGGATCGCCAGAAGAGGCCCCGTTACCCGGATCCACGGCCTTGCCCTTCATACCACCGGTGCCCGTGCGCTTAGGGCCCTCGTCGGGGAAGCGCCAGTCGCCGCCGAGGACGCAGAGACTCAGCGAACCGCCTGTCTCATCGGAACGAGCCTCAAAGGGCGACTTCCCGACGAGGCAGGCGTACAGCGTACAGCCGAGCGACCAGATGTCGACCTTCGTGTCAATGACCGTGCCGGTCCTCACGTCGAAGAGCTCCGGGGCGCGGTAGGGCATGGTGCTGTGTTCGGCGGCGGTGTCTTGGGTCGCGATGGCGAGGGAGTGGGAGGTGATTGCGATCGGGGACGGCGCGATGGAGCCCAGGTCCATGAGAATTGGATTCGAGCCCGAGTCGTCTATCATGATGTTTCCTGTGGACAGGAAATATTAGTTTCTCGTCGCAATTCCCTTCAGATACGGTGAGGGTGGCCTACCGGGCTTGATATCGCGATGCGCATACGACTTCACATCCCCAGACCCGGGCGTCTCCCCTTCCATCAAAGGCCGCTGCTGATCCTCCTCATCCTCATCGTCGGCGCCGGCCGCCGCAGCGGCGTTGGTGACCCTCTTCCCACCCTTGTTCTTCCCCTCCCCCCTCTTGTTGTCCGTCGAGTCCTCCTCGTCGCCGTGGCCCATCTCCATCCTCTCCATGGCGGCGGGACCTGGGCCGCGGTACTTGTGCATTGAGCGCAGGGCCTTGCAGACGCCCAGGAACAGCAGCATGAGGCGACGCTCGGGGAATGTGGTATGGTTGACGAGATTGGCGTTGATGAGGTCCTGCAGGTTTCCGCGGCGGTAGTAGGGCAGCAGGACGTAGACGGTCTTGGAGCCGGGCTCGCCGCCGCGCTCGGTGGCGATGGCGTGGTCGACGGCGTGGATTATGCCCGGGACGCGGGCGAAGAGACGATAGGCTTCGACTTCCTTCATCGCCTGAGCGACGGACTCGGCGCCGAAGGGGCAGCGGATCTTCTTGAGGGCGAGCTCTTCGCTGGTTTGTGTGTCTTGTACTAGGTAGACGTATGAGAAGCCGCCCTGGTGTTTGGGTCGCAACTGTTAGTTTTCCTGTGTTTTCTTTGCCGTCTATCTCTCCGATCTTGGGGAGGCCGAGCTATTCTGGATGCTGAACGGCTGTGGTCCGGGACGTGGAGCTTACCTCGCCGAGAAGACGGAGGATCTTGAAGTTGCGGCTGTTGATCTTGAGAGACGGCGAGCCGGGGAAGCAGTTTAGACAGTTCCCGAAGGAATATACGATGTCGAGGAGCATCTGCGCCATGATGGGCTATCTTTGAATTTCGCTGGTCTGTCTGTCTGTCGTCGGTAGTGTTTCTTTCGCGCGAGGTGAGATTGATAAAAAAAGCTCAGGTGTTGTTCGTTGGGAGGCAATTGATGGGCTTTCCGACAAGTCGATCCGCGCAAGATTCCAGAGGAAAGACGACCGTCACCTGCCGTGTGGGAAAGGAAGAAGAACAAGAAGCGAAAGCCTCGATGCGAATTGAGGGTTACGTTTTGAACGCGCCGCTCCGCGAGAGAGCAAATCGGACACACGGGGGCCGGAAACGGGAAACAGGAATAGGACGGCTAGCTCTCGCTGCGGTCGAACGACCCAACTTACCTACCCGGCCACCTTACCTACCCGGCAACCCGAGTGCTAAGTGGGAGTGGGTAGGGAAGCTGACGCAGGTCCGTTTGAAAAAAGAGCCAAGGATGGATGGACGGATGGACGGATGGATAATTTGGGGGTAAGGCGTACGCACGTTTTCAGGAAGCGGGAGAAGAGCAAAATCCGAAAACCAGCGATAACTTCAAAATAAGCCCGCGATCTGAGGAAAATGTGAGAAAACCCGTACTGCAAACTTTGAAACATCAGATCAACTGCTCGCTCGTACTATGGCACCGGTATTCCGTGCAGCATCACGCAACGTACCTTACCTTCCTCAGTGGCTGGCTGCGCCCTGGTGCGCAGAGAACTAAGGTATGAAACGCCACTTGGTAGGTAACCTTTTATGTCCAAAAAAACGAGTCTTTTCCACCCTAAGTAAGAAATAAAAACTAAGTAGTAGTTACTAACTATAAGCACTTAAACTAGAAGCTTAAAATAAGCTATAAAATACTATAAGTATTAATAAGTATTTTAAAGTTATAAAAGTAATCTTTAAAACACTTAAGTATAGTGGTAAAACTATAGATATTTCTTATTAATTTAAAACTAAGCTACTAACTTGCTTTAGTAATAATTATATTTTATTAATACTCTTATTATAATATACTGCTCTAGATATTTAAAAAAACTATTAGTTTAATAACCCTATTAACGCTACTTTATTTAAAAGCAGAGATAGTTCTGTCTCCTAGTAATTAAAGTTATATAATAGCAAAGATGCCTTAGAAAGGAACAACTTCAGCTGATCAACGAGGTATGAAACGCCACGCCATGGGACTCTGGAGACGGCATTAAACACTGAGCAGCCCCGTGGGTGGCAAAAGGCACTAGAAGAAACACTGAGCAGCCCCGGCCGGGGACGGGAAGACCCCTGTCATCCGAATCTTCAACGAAGTCATTGCGTGCCGCGATTTGCTATGCGCTAAAAGTCTTTGCAGTTGAGACATGAGGTATTGGAGCAGTTCAACTCCAAAGACACGGAATCATTATACGAATATCGAAACAATTAAAGTCTCCATGCTGTTCTCTCGATCCTTCTTGAGCTGCACTACTTCAATTGCCACAGTCTACCCTTCATTTCCACCCTGGTCTACGCCGGAAAGTACGGCAAAGAGTAAGTCTGCTCGGGCTCGGGGGTAAAATTCGGCAGTAAGTACGTTTGGTCGGCCTCGGTGGTCGTGATACTCGTGATGCTCGTGATGCTCGTGGTGCTCGGGCAGGGAGGCTTCGAATAAGACGGCCAAGGTCGGCAGTCGTTGTGGCATCTTCAATCAAGTTAGGATCCTGGTTCTCTGGTTGGATCTCCCTCCAGGGAAGAGAATTCTTACCCGCCATACCACTGGCCGCATTCGTTGACGTAGTCCACGCAGACTCTCCGGGTGCTGCAGCTACCGCTGCTCGATGGTTTCGGTGGCGAGGTAGGTCTGGGCGAAGGTATTCCAGTGATCTTGGTGATGGACTTTGCGGGCTTCACCGGTTTTGGGCAGGGTGGCATCGTGGGCTTCTGAGCTGGCTGGCAGGCGTCGTAGCAGCTGTCACTGGGTGTGAGCGAGGCTGTTTAGCATTGCAAGGTGTGGGCAATAACTTACCCTCCCCAACGGACGCTGGGACACGCCGGGTTCATACCATCGATGCAAATGTTCTGAGGGCAGTTTCCCATGGGCCCGCCTTGGCCCGACTGGATCTGCGGAGCGGCCGCAACGAGGCTGGCCACGCTGAGAGTGGTTGCCAGAAGTTGAGCCAAGTACATATTGGGTTACTGTCGGAGAAGTTTTGGGTTCCAGAAGGCTGAGTATGTGCAGGAAATAGTCTTGATCGAAGTTGCGCTTATTGGATTACACAAAAGAGTCTTCGGCGGGAAGACTGTCGGGACTGCTATATATCTCTTCAAAGCCCGCGCACTGAGGTCGTACGTGGCCCCGCGGCGGCGGCTTGCCCGACTGGAATAGTCTCCAAAACGGGAAGACGGAGGCTAGCGGAACCGGTTCGCGAGTGTCTCGGCCGCAGGCGAGGTTAGCTTGCCTTCCCAGCCTCAACAGAAGTCCACTCAGTTGTTAGTACACCGCAAGACAACTCCTCTTCGATAAACTGCCAAGCTACGGCGGCCCTGCTTCGTGTGGCTGCCAAGAGGAGCGATGGGGGCCAAAGACGAGATTAGATCACGCAGAACTTTGATGGGAGGGAGGGAATGAGCGCATGCGGATGGATGTCGAGAGTAGCGCGCGCCGCATTGGCAGTCGAGTAGAGCGACGAGCGGGGCGTCAAAGATCAGCGATTGACGATGAAGTCAAAGGTCTCGGTTCTCGGCTGTTTTCGAGCGGTCTGGTCTCAGACTGCCCTACCAGAAGGGGTAGTGAGACTCTATGCAAAGGGTGAAGGGAGGAAGTGAACGATGCGGGGGGTTACACTAGCACAACTCCTTTGTCCATCCCACCCCTGCAGACACTCGAGAGATATCAAAGCGACTTAATGGGATTGCCAGCGGTCTTGATGCCCTTCCTGGAGAGGACGTAGACACAACAACACCGTCGAGTGATGGGATATTGCCTGGAGATATTCCAACGACGCCAGCTTGTCGGCGATTTTCCGAGGCGAATATAAGCTGACAGGTTGGTTGATTGCAGTTTGAGAGATCGGAGCGAGCCTATCCGTTGCTGGTTTTCTCTTGGGTAAACGACTTCAGATGCTCAGGTTCCTGGCGTTCTGTTCATGCCAAGCCGCTTGTTTCGGAGGGATGTTGATCTGGACTCCTTACTGCTGGATAGCTCGGGCGGTTAGATACCGATGGACGAATTTGGATATCTTTCTGGACTAACTTCGGTTGAAGTTGTTGACAACAGAGCGGCTCCTCGGCCCGCCTTGGAAGTGCTCAGAATGAATGCTTGAACGAGTCAAGGGATGTATCGTCTCAGGGCAAGCGTTACCATGCTATGTGCTTTCGCAACCCATTGTTGAGATATTTCTTGAAGTATTCCCGTAACTAGATCACACAGATCCAGGAAGCGGTTGCCTCTAGCCCTGGATGTCGTGGCCCTAGGTTCCAAACATGTTCTCACCGTCTGGGAGGAATGCCACCGGAAACCTTCAAGGAAGTGGTTGTGCTAGGATGCTCGACGCAGGCTAGTTGACGGTTGGATGACATCAGCCCAATGACACCCGGTTAGATGTTTACGATAGGACGAGAAAACGGAAGGTTATTTCGTTGTGAGAGGGATACTCAACCGGGTCCCTGAAAGGTGTTCGAAAGGGGGTTAGAAGGCAAGTGTAGGTTTGCAACCAATAGCTATGAATAGAATAGCATGCACTTCATCAGCTTCCTGGAGTGCTTTCCGTCTTTCTATTTAGGCAGAGGCATTCAAGACATTGACGGGCCCTCCCTCACCTACGAAACCATTCACGACTGTCTGAACTTTCCACTAGAGACTTTAGTGGCATCGCGGGGGATCATCCAAGCAAGGCCCCAACTTCGGTTGCATGAGACATACGCCGGTGGAAAGGTCGGCTGATGTAATTCACATCGTCTCTCGATCGATTCGCCGAGCTTACCTTACTGTTTCGACATCCGCGTGCGTCGGGCGAACATAGGTTCTGTCGCTGAGACCATGGCACGCAGCTATCTGAAGCTCTTGTAACGTTCCTTCAGGCAAAACCGTGTTGCTACGTCAGCTTATATGTGCCTGAGGAAACATACAAGGACGGGAGATAATCGTCATATCAACGTCCGTATCACATGTTTGCGATCCTTGACGGATTCACCACGAGGTTGCAACATGTCAGCCGGGCGGAACGAACATGGCAACGTTAGCTCTCAGTACCAAAAGTATCTTAATCTACCAGTGCCGAGGAGCTGGTACTCAGCTATCGATTGCGTGCATAATCAGGATGCGCCCGAGTTATTACTGATCTGTAAGTCGTATCGACAAGAACTTATCGTCGTATCTGCCGGCACGTTTTAGCCATTCAATTTGCGAGACACTCGTCTTCGGCCAAAGAAAACTGGCCCTGCTGTATGGCAGTGTGATACCGAACCAGAGCAACACATCGTGCAATGTCGTCATCGACGAACAAATCGAATCGACCACGAAGTATGCATTTCGTTCCGGCAATTGTGCTCCCATTGTGACAGGTTGCCCTGAACCAACGATTCATTTCTTCCCTATGCCCACGTCGACAGCTGCATCATACCGCGGTCACAAACACCACTAAATCACGTTTCAAGGAGGTTGTAGCTCAACCGACCATTGCTCCCCTACCTGACCCAACGAGGTTGTAGCTCAACTGACCATTGCCGACCATACAACCTGACCTGACCTGACCATTGCTATGGGTTAGGTAGGTTAGGGTTATTGGTTAGAATTAGTGGGGTGGGCGGGTGGGACTTAGGGGTAGGGTTAGGATTAGGCTTAGCGCGATATAGGTTAGGATTAGCGTAGGTTTCGGGTGAGGAACATGTATTTATCCGGCTCCACAGCAATGGTCAGGTCAGGTCAGGTTATATATATGGTCAGGTCAGGTGAAGTAAGGGGGCAATGGTCGGTTGAGCTGTAGTCTCCGTTTCAAGCGGGGACACGCAGTGCAATGCGAGCGCCAGTTGTCCCTCACCAACCCCACGGTTTGATTCAGCCCCCTCCAGGTATTTTAGAGATTTCGGCCCTTCCGGGCAGGCGGTGAAAAAACACCCCGCCGTTACTGTCGCTGTCGAGCCTTACCCCCACCATGACACTGGGTACATTCAACGCCACAGGGCCCCCCTGCTCCACCAAAAATGCCGTGGTTGCGCCTTACCTAGACGCTGTAATTCTTCAATTCCAGAGCTTTTTGGTTCACTCTTTTGCCTGCCTTTCGCGTGATCCTGATATACCACCACGCGCGCGTGGCAGCCAGTGATATGGCGAATGAATTATATGGTGGAATCATTTCGGACAGAATCCAGTGAGTGGAAATCTCGGGTCGCGCTCCTGTTTTGTGCTTCAGTGGGTTGCTCACCTGCATGAATCTTCCAGTCCTCTCAAAATCTTCGATGCAGCCAAGAGCCAGGACAGATTTCTCAATGTTTCTGCGCCCATGGTGAGATACAGCAAGGTAACACACCCTAGGAATGTAATGAAAGATGACGAGTCAATACTTATGAGACTCCAGCTCGCTTTTCGCCAAACCGTCTTTGAATATGGAACCGACATCTGTTGGACGCCTATGATTCTGTCCAAGGAGTTCAACCGCAACAATTTTGCCCGCGATAGTGGTTCGTGATCCGCCTTCCTCGAGCGAAGAAACTAGAAACCCGTATCTGACGCTGCACCAAGACCTCACAATATCTACCCGCGGCGTCCAGCCCCCAACAATAGTCCAGTTTGGCTCAAACAGCCCCTTGGAGCTCGCACGCTCGTCATCCTTGGCCGCTCCTTATGTCAACGGTGTCGACCTCAATTGCGGCTGCCCACAGTCCTGGGCCTGCGCCGAGACTTTGGGCGCAGCCTTGATGGATCAGCGTGAATTAGTTCGTGACATGGTTCTCGAGACGAGGAATCGTTTGGCCGGCGATGGGTGGCATGTCGGCAAGGAGTGCGACATCGACAGTCCCAAGGGGCGCAGCGTCAGTGTCAAGATCAGAGTCCACAAGGACTTGAGAAAGACGATGGACTTTATCGACGCTGTCATTGGCAACCCTCGAGACCGCAACATCGACTTCCTCACCATCCACCCTCGTACGCGTCACACAGCATCCACCACACCAATCAACACTGAGTCTCTCGGCATCCTGCTCGAGACGTACGGAGATACCCTACCGATTCTCCTCTCTGGTGACGTGTTTTCCATGGCCTCTTTGCCGCTCGCTACGGTGTCGAAGAAGCGGATCGAACAGAACGGGACGGTTACCAACGGCCTTACTCCCTTCACTCCAAGCGGAACGAAGCTCGCTGGTCTGATGTCCGCCCGCGGCATCCTTGCCAACCCGGCCATCTACGCCGGATACGAGGCTTGCCCCTGGGAAGCTGTCGAGCGCTTCATGGGACACGTTGTTCGCGCCCCTATCCCAGTGAAGTTGGTGCAACACCACCTGCATGAGATGGTCGGGCCTGGCATGGGTCCTAACAAGAAGGCATTGCTTGACAAACAGGAGCGAGCATCGTTGCTGAAACTGGACAGCGTGATAGACATAATTGATTTTATGGATGACGCGATCAACCGCAAGACGGGTAGATCGGACGGACTTAGACGAGGGCCTCTGGATAGCTCGACGATACCCATTTCATGATCAAGCCTGCGGTATGTTACTGTGCGTTTATTAGGAAAGCACTATTTAGGAGGTATTCCGTGCCCTGAAAGCATCGCTCGCATCATGAGTTTGCTGCATTGTCACTCCCCTAACGCCGTGTTCTCGCCTGCTTCCGGGTCTCCAGCCGCGAGCCAAATTGCTCAAATTTCAATGCTGCCTTGAGGTGTCTCATATGATACACTAGGGCGCTTCCGCACCCAGTATTGATTCCAGGACAGACACACTTTTTACCAAGCTTTGTGAGGATTGACGGACTCCCAAAACCGCCGAATCCTCGGATTATCACGATATTCAAATTGATGCTGCTCGTTTCAGCCTGGACTTCTAGTCCAAAACCTCACCTTCGTCCTCGTCCGAAAGTCTCGCCCGCTTCTGGTCCCGACTTTCTGAGTCCGAGTCCATTTCCTTCCGTTTGCCTGGGGATGTGATGCCGTTGCCATTCGCTTTCTCTGGCTCCTTAAGCGTTGCCTGCGACCCGGACTCGGTGTTTTCGTCGCGGCCATTAGCCCTGGCTCTTGGACTTTGCGTTCCTCTGTCTAATTCGAACGGCGTCCCTGCTGCTGACGAAAGGGCATCCTGGCTCATAGGATCCCTCGGTTGTCTCGTGTTCTCCAAGTCAAAAGCAGGAGATGATATCGATGGGTTTTGCTTGCGGAGCGGGTTCTCGGTATAGAACTGCTCCAATACGTCAATGGCCAGGACGCATTTTCGCCCGCTGCCGTCCAGCGCCTTCCACCACGGGTCGCCTTTCACGTCTTCTATCTTTTGATTGGTGATAACACTGGCGAAAAAAATGGCCGCTATCGCAACATCGCGAGCTTCGAGCAGGAGTGGGACCGAGGTAAGGCAAGCATCGTTGCAGAAGGCCCACGCGGATTGTCGAAGATGCTTGTTATGGACAATCTCCAGTTGTCCTAGTAGCTCAAACAGTCGCTGGTACGGATTATCGACCATGAGGTCAAATGTGAGGATCTCCAGCATGAGCTCCTCGTACGCTAGAATGCTGTCCCTCCAGCGCCAGTACTCCTTACTCATTTCGTCTATCATTAGTTTCGGGTTCTTTTGTGCGACCTTGGCAACTGTAATGATGATTTCTTTCGTCTTGCGACAATTTTCTTCGGTCTTGTTTGCGAGGAAAAGGGCTGTGGCTGCGATGTTCTGTTCGATTGATTCAGTTAGCATTGGCGCTGCCTGAGCTTTTTGAGTTCCTCGCTTGGATCTGGGAAGGGTAGTTTGCGCCTGACTGTTGTCAGGCTCACCCCGTATCGTGGATGAAGAAGTAAACTGAAATTACTCACGTAATGGTGAATGCCGCCCTTCTCTTCAACCATACTGTATCGCATGTAGAATCGGTGGAAGAAAACGCCGGCGACCCAGAGAGTTATTTGGGGCAAGTCGAGTAAAACCCCAGCTTGGTAAATGAAGTTGACACCTTTGGCTCGACGAAGCCGTTCTTCCGTGGGTGAGATCCCATCCAGGATGCTGGGGGTGCTTAATGCTTCATCGGCCGTGAAGTACCACTGGTTGGGTGGAGGCCCGGAAGGAGTTTGTGCTCTTGAGCGCTGCGGTGATCGCGCATCCCGTTGCGAGTGAGGTCTCGGAGGCGAAGTTCGAGAAGAGTGTGTCGGCGGAGATGGAACTGCAGGTGGGACATCTAGGCGACGTGCAGGAGATCTCGACTGCCTGTCTGGTCGTGGAGGGCCGGGGGGAAGAGTAGGCGGCTGGTAGGCCTCTCTGGATGGCCGATAGCGATCGATACTAGCCATCGCCGCGAAGCTCTCAAGTTAGTACCGATCGTGTAATTGGTATGGTGTATCGTGATATGTTGATCATGGGAAGGTGCTGGGCGCCGTCGCAAAAGTTGGTGTTGAATGACGATGCAGCGCCTTGCTTTGGCCTTGCAGATGAAGTGGATTTTGGGTCCTGTTTGAGTGCGTTATCTAATCGCGACTTTTAGTTCCACGTGACCTTGGCGGCCACTTTAGATCCTGGCGAGGTGCGTGCATCCTAACGGCTGCTTCACAGAAGTCAAGGCAGGTAGCTAGGTAGACTCGAAGCTCCCAATTGCTGATTCGGTACATGGGGTATCATTAATCTAAGGTAATGTGTATACTTTACAAACCTCACCGCATTCTTTCTAGATGCCTTCGCCATCATTGCGACCCCACAACTTCACTGTCCGATCGTGTCCTCCACTGACGATCCATTTACCGTTTCGGCTCACATCCACACTAGATACCGGCCCAGCATGTCCACTGAGTGTTTGAATTATCCCCCAGTTGTCCGCCGAAAAGATTTTGATTTTGGCGTCGAAGCCTCCAGACACGAAGAATGTGCCAGCCTTCTTGGGCTGCTGTGCACCCTTCTCATCAACGCCCGGAGGACTGCCGTCGATGGGATCGTCTGTTCCTCTGAACCACCTGAGATCGGACACTGCCTTCTGGTGTGCTCCCAGATTTGCTGTCCTCTGAACCTTCCGAACGTCCCAGCACTTGATCCAGCCGTCTGCCGATCCCGACAGCACTCGGTGTCCGTCTGACCCCCAGTCGAGCGCGTAAATGGGCTGAATGTGCTCGTCCAAAATCATGACTGTCCTTCCCGATCGCAAATCCCAAATACGGCCAATGCTATCGAGACCAGCACTGGCGAGAAGGGAGCCATCCGCGTTGAAGCTCACAGCGTACACGCCTCTCGAGTGGCCTTCTTGAAGCAGTAGCTCGGCGGTCGTCTCCACGTCCCAAAGCCTCCACGTCGTGTCGTCTGAAGCAGAAGCCACATAGCGTCCAGAGGGATGGAACTCGACGCGAGAAATACGAGCACTGTGGCCGGTGAGAGTCGACAACGGAGTGTCTTGCTGCAGTGACCACAAGTGCACCACGCCTTCAGCACCTCCAGAAGCAAGGTTCACGGAGCTTGGAGACACATTGGCTTCAGGCAGCGTGGCGCCTGGGTACCATGAAATTCCGCTGATCTTGTTGGTGTGCCCTCGGAGGTTCATCTTTTGTTCCAAACTAGGCACCTCGACAAGTTTGAGTCCTCCACCCCAGTTGCCCACTGCAACGACGTCACCGTTTGGCGATATCCTCGTCATGCTAACATTTCTGTCGCCGGCCGTCTGACTGCCTTGAAGCTCAAAGCCCTCCAACTTCTCCTTGATATGTTTTCGAAACTTGACGTGCGTGCGCAGCGGGATCGTCGACTCTGCTTTCTGGAACTGAACTCGTCGCTTTGCTCTTGGTAGGGAGTATTTGACGAGGTCCAGTCGCGCTTGCAATAGTGCCGGTCCTCCTGGCGTGTAGAATTCCTCGTCCTGGTCGTCTGCCTCCTCGTCCCCAGCTTCCTGCATCTCGATGTCGACATCGTTCAGCTCCTGCTGGATCGCGAGGAGATTCCGTAGACGATCTCTCCGCTCAGGCTTGCCCTCTCCGAATAGCGTGATGGGCTCGCCCATCTCTCTGAGCTTCGCGCGTACTCGGTTGTCGTCGGTGGGCACTGCGATGTTGGCGGCCAGCTTCTTTCTCTCCATCTGCGCCAAAACAGCGGAGGCCTTCTCGGGCGCCACTCCGGACGCGACGGAGGGTAGATCGTAGTCATGGTCGATAGGAACATCTTCGAGCGCGATTCCCCTGTCGTCGTCCATCGCCTCCTCGACGTAGGCTTGTCTCGATGGGTGCATCATCTTGGGCGAATGGAGAGCCTTCCGCAGCCCAAGAACATTAAAACTCGGATTCGGAAGGCAGGAACGACCCGTGCAGCTTGCAATCGGTAGAGGATGTAATTGTGCGGAGGCAACTCCTGACTGCCTGTCTTTCGAGTTGTAGAAGGTGCAAATTGAGAGCAAGAAGCTTGCTGGCAAATTTCCGCTTAGGTAAGCTCAGAGGTTGTGGTTCAAGGTGCCACAGTCACACAGAGTGGGGCTTCTTCTGCATGTCCAACGACCGCATGTCCAACGATCGTGCGAACTTCAGTGCCATTTTCATACCCGCTCTGAGTCTCCGATAGCAACCTTAGGCTTGTCTTCATACGCATTCTGACAAAGACGGCCTGTTGACCATCTGGAGATGGATCGAATGGTTTGGTTTTTGAGGGTTGTCCAGCACCCGACACCGATCGCTATCAGCGTTTCACACAGACCCAAATACTGGCGTATATGCAAGGCAGGGAACTGGGGATACCAAAAGCAAGCACGAATATACACGCAATCAGGTCTCAGGACATACTTTTCGAGACAACCATGTGTATATTTCTACACTCTGTGCACGTCAGTCCAAGTCGTCAGTACTCAGCTGCCGGATGGTACGTTCGATTGTCTGCCTAGTAGTCACCAGTGTCACAACTCGGAAGAAAACCAAACGATCGGCTTAAAATCTCCTGGATAATTCCGGGAAACGAATGAGCAGCCAGAGGTTCTCAGAGTGGTCTTGGGAAGCTTGACGATAAACGTCTTCACAGCTTTGAAACTGTCCAAGGCAATAGAAGAAGGCATCAGAAGAGGTGGATGGAGCCCTGGCCGCTTCTTCAAAATCTCACATCATATACCGCTGAGTTCCGTTCCTTTTTCATACGGCAACAGAAAGTCCATCCTGGTAGGATCGTGTTTCATTTTCTAACCTTCCAGATAGATGACGTACCAGTGTAGTGATTATGAGCGCCCTATGAGCTGATTCCTAAGCGAGTTCGACTTGTTGGAATTAGGACCAGAGCAGCCGAGATTGCAGCAGAAAGGAGCAATGAATTGAGTTGCAAAACTTTCCCGCTATCCATGTTCACGACAGATCATATGTCTGCTGTATCTGTGTTGTTATCCAACGTGGATCGTCAGGAAGGCGCGTATAGCTTACCATGGCGGACAGGAAATCCGCGGACGGCCAATGACGTATTGATTTCGCATTAGTACAGGATAAATACACAACTTAAGTTACTCTATCCGATGCATCTATCGCTCATAACTGCGATTGGTGTCCCTGCAGTGTCGAGGAGCCGACGATCACAGCAACTAGCTGCGTACGGCGCTCGAAGCAGGCCCGAGACGTAACACGGTCGAATCGCTAGAGCACGTATCTCTTCGAAGTCAGTGAATACGTCTGTTCATCCTATACGTCCTCCAAGATTAGTTTCTTGCCAAATGAGAGGCTTCTGCCCACTCTTGCAGTTGGACCCAATGCCTGACAACGAAAGTAGAGCGTACTGTCTGATCGCAATATATTTGACTACCTTGGCTTATGCTATCCTCGTTCTGTTCTGCCCAACCCCTCTAGAGTCGATCAGCCAGTGGGGGTCCTGGCTTTACGCAGACATTGGGCCCGTGTCGAGTTACGTATCATTGCAACCATCACAGGCAGTCGCCTTCGTCCGCGTTGGCCTCATCACAGGTAGGTTGCAAAGACTATATGTTCTGTCCATCAAGGACAAACCTTCAGTACTTCTCGACCCACTCGCCGGTGTTGTCTCTTGACTAATGCAGTGGTGCTTTCAAGAGATCGATAGTAATACTCCAAAGAGCTGATTAAGCCCAGTTGAAGCAAACCACCCCGCAATGGGTGGCCCAATCGAAAGCAATGCTGGCTTCTTAAAGGGAGGGCTGTCAGTTAAAAATTGAAAACATGTATGATGCATTCACGCAAGTATATGACTTTGCTCACAAGATCAGGGAGGTCAATATCGCGGCAGACTTTCCCGGATGACTTGCAGCAACTTTGACATCAACCGCGACTCGGGAGTCATGGGTCAGGAAGAGGTAGGATGCGAAACACTGCCTAGTGGCCCGGACATTGAGGCCACGCCATGGTGGATGTCCCATCCACCATGCCGGGTGAAACCTGTTCCAAGACAATCCCATTGCCTGTCGACAATTGCGCAACATATGTGGACGAAGGGCACAAAAACAGCCCGATGGACCTGCTAACTCGCCCTAAGGGGGAGTGCCGAGGTTGTTCCATTTCTTTTTTTTTCCGAATACACCTGGAGTAGTTTCACCAGGTGGACGTCAGGATGATCTGCGCGATCTTCAGGGCCTAAAGGAAAGTTCTACTTCAGCGGAGGAACCGAATAACTTCGTTCGCGGATCCAGCTTGCGAAGAAACGCTTGTCCACCACGAAACCCACGTCAACGCGTTCGACAGACGACCTACACGAGCCGAAGGCGGCTTACGCAGTACTCCGCGAGGCTAGGCCAAGCCGTGCTGCCGCACCCCTGATCTGATCACCGTCACATCATGTCAACAGTGGCGTCCCGGTTTCTCTACCCACCACGTGGCGGAAGAAGATAACAACAAGAAGCAGGTGCAAGCAAACCCCGAGTCTCGTCTCCTCTCACATCAGCACACACACTTATTAGGAGGACGCGGACCCACGACGGGATTTTCGGGGACGGGGAAGTGTGCATTGGTCGTCGCACCAAGCCCGTTAGTGTTGGAAGTCAATGGACGCGGCAAAGGGGCGAGGCGCTCGTTCGTGTGGCGCGAGGCGTAGCTTAGCCAGGCACCGAGCTTGAAGGAATAGTCCTCTTTGAGGATACAAGTTGTACGCATTTCCTAGATGACTAGCGATCGCGATCGTGATTGTGTTTGTTGGTGCCAGATCTGTGATTAGCAGGACTAGAAAAGAAACACTTCATGCCGAGGGGACTGAGATTGAGATCATCAGAGATTAGGTTCGCCGCTGTGAGGTCACAAGGCTCGGAAGACAAGTAGAAGACCTCGTTCTCTGCTTTTCCAGATGTTTTGTGTGTGTATGTGTGTGTGTATGTGTGTGTATGTGTATGTGTGTGTGTGTGTGTGTGTGTGTGTGTGTATGCTGTCTTTACCCCTCACGCAATCCTGGTTCTGTCATTTATTTGGTAACCTTTATGTCCGAAAAGATGGTTCTGTCATTGATGATAAGCTGGGCGGGCAGTGGAGATCGTGAGAATCGCTGCAACGTCGCCGGGCTTAACCCGCGGTTCCGCGGCAGGGTGTTGGAGCAGGGCTTCAAGATAAGGGATTGGAGAAGAGAAGAGAACTGACGAAAGCAATGTTAAGCCTTCAAGGCCACGAACCGAGCCTAGGTGCAGCGACAGGGACAGGTTCGTCTGAACTTTTCTTCTTCGGGGTCGATGACTGAGCTATTCTTACGCCGACTGTATTGCTGCTCGTTGCTCTTTTCTCTCAAACATATTGAAAACGTGCATTACGGCGCGTCAACATCTCGTATGACGAGGTCTCGTGTGACGAGCAGATACTCACCTGTGTTATGCCCTCCTTTTCCATGCATGTTGTCGGAACCAAGCAGCAAGCTTCTCGAAAAACTCAACTCCAAAGCTTAGTGTTCTGTCTTGCGGTGAGCTGAAGGGAAAACAAGAGCACGGACGTTTGAATGCAGCTGAATGCGACGGTGATTGGGCAATTGGAGGTGCGTGCCGTCTGAAGTTTTTTTTCGCGCTGATCGTGTCGCGTGTCGTTTGGGATGTTTCGTTTCAGTCCGTTTTCGATGGTCCGGAGTCCCGTGTGGCAGGATCCAAATGCAAAGACTGCTCCATGGGACAATTGTCGCCTCGGATGATGTTTGGGAGTCAAAGCTTGAACTGTGCTTGTGCTAGTGGTTTGTTTGTTTGTTTGCTGGTGTGTTTGTCCGTGGCTCGAATGGCTACGAGCACGAGCACGAGCACGAGCCCGAGCCCGAGCCGGACGGGAAGAAGGTAAGATGACGGGTTGACAGCGGGCTCGAGGCAGGAGACTCGACCTATTTCTCGATTGCAACGTCTCATTACTGCGTGAGATATCGAGGCGTGAGAGAGGCACAGCAAAAGCCGTTGGCTGGTGCTCCGGTCATAGTCAACCAACAAAAGTTACCAACGTCCGCTTCCTTTTCCCGCCTGCTTGCTTTTGTGCCTGCAACTCCCGGCGCCACCAGGTGCGGACGAAGTAAGGTTTTGCTGCTAGTCTTTTTTATGCATCGTGGAGGTTCCAGAGCCTGATGGCAGTGCAGTGTTCCATGGGAATCTTCTGACGAAAGTCTGTCTGTCCGGGCTCTGTTGCATCTTGGTGTCGCAGAGGATGCTGCTGAATTGCCGACAGTTGATGTTGAATAATGATGTGCATATTGAGGCTGCATGTAATTGGGACTTGCAGCAATACTGTACACTTGTAATCCTTCGTACAATACAGGGCGCTTCCAGGCTGTATAGTATATTTCTCGGCGGAGATCGGTGGAGAACCATGTTGTTCATGCAATTCTGGGCAGCGGGCAACCTCAGCCTTCACGAAAGCAATAATTTACCCAGTGCCGTTCCGTACCAAAAGATTGCACACGAACCGGTTTCCCGGTGTGACTGACGGGGTTACGGGAGGGGGGCAGAGATCGTGGGCCAGTATTGTAGTGTAGTGTAAAGGTCCAGAATCCAGGTCGACGTCCCAACTCGAAGGAACCGTCGGGCTTGCTGACCAGGGTTCTCAGGTGGCCTGCGAGGTGATAGTGTGATTGCTAGTATAATTGATGCGAGGGTGGGTGGGATGCTGTCACTTGTCATGAACCATGAGAGTGGGCAACAAGGGGCGCTTGACCCAAAACATTGCTCGGTGGCTGTGGACACTGGAATGAGGTAGACGAGATTTCGAGAAGGTGGTTGCGAGGATTAGAAGCAGGGGTTTCAACGGGGGCTCTTGCAAAGCATTGCCGTCTTGGGACAGTGGAAAAGAGCGCAGGAAAGTGACAGTAACCCGAGGAAGGGAACGGCGATGGAGATCTGATGCCGGGGTCGAATTGGCCTGTCGTTCGGTTGTCGGTTCGTTGCTCCCGGAGTCCATAGTCCAGAGTCCAGAGTCCAGAGTCTAGAGTTAAGACACGAACGAGACTGGCAGACCGGGCCCGTCCGCGGCCCGCGGCCCGGTCTTTTTCTTTCTTTTTCTTCCATCCTTTCTTTTCTTTTCCTGCCTCTTTTCGATGGGTTCTGGCGTGTCTTTCAGTCCCTCCAGAGCAAGGGGGGTCTCGTGTCGTGTGTCTTGGAACGTTTTTGCATTACTTCAGTACCTACATCCTACTTACACGGCTTGGACTACGCGCAAGTGAAGTCAGTCAGTCCATCACCTTCTCAAATCTGTCTGTCTGTTGCATTAAAGACTCCTTGTCAATTCCTCTCAGAAAGGCTTCCTCCTCTTCCTCGACTGTGTCCATCTTGCGCGTGGTCTGAGTGGAATTGCTGCAGCATGATCCACGGGGGCTCGCCGCGCACGAATCATCTCCGTCCATCCCGTGCATCCACAACGGCACCGCAAATCGCGCCCCTTCTCACTTCCCCTCCCTTTTCCAAACCTGACTCTCCATCCCTGCTTGGGTATCGTGTTCTCGGGTTGCAATATTCCCACCACCAGGCACCGCCGCCTATCCGCGTTGGCTTGGACCCTCTGCCGCCCCGTTGCCATGCACTTTTACGGACTAGGGCCGTTATCGCGAGGTGGGAGCCAGACGGGACACCATCCACGCATTGCCCTCATTGTGCGCTGCTATTCACACCTCGCAGATTGCGAAAACACGTCCGTGGGCGATGAAGAGAAACTAGGAGAGTTAAATTAGGGCCTTCCTAGCTCTTCCTAGGGGAACGGTTCCCTCAGCTCCTAGTCTCTTCCCTACTTCCCTACTGTCGAGCACATCTCCTACTGTACGCGTACGTCGTAGCCCACACGCACGCTGATGCTACCTTCATATACATACGGAGTATTCATAGTAATATGTGTGGACGGTTGCGCAATCCAGGGTGGATAACCACCAACACGACAAGCAAGGCTAACGCAAGGGTCGACAATCTGGCTCCGTCGTCCGGGTGCCAGGGGAACACACGCGAAATGGAGACGACAAATGCAGCTTCCTGGTCATTGAGACCAACTGACGAGAGTGGGAGACGGAGACGAAAAAATAAAAAATAAAATACACTAATCCTCCTTGCGCAGGCCACGCCTGAAGCTTGTTCCACTTTTCTCCCTAGTCCGTTGTCGATGCGCAAACATAGGTCCTACCAGGGGCATTAGCAAATTCGACAAGAGCTCAAAGCTCCTCTCCCGAATCACCTATACTTGAATACGGGCCCTTCCCCCGACTACCCTTCGGGCTTCTTTCGAGCTTCGTTTTGCCTGTTCCTTCTTTTGTTTCTCGCAACGTCTCGGGTTCGTTGTTGTATCCGCTTCGCTTCGCACCGCACCACGGCGTCCCAAAAACATTCATTCGCTCACTCACTCACAATCACTCAAACCCACATTCACTACCCCATCGTCTGCCACCTGGCTGGCCGCCGCTTGCTTTCCTCGGTCTCTTGCTGGTAGCCCCGGTGTGTTCTTCCGTCATAATAGACAGCATCCCCGTCCCGTCCCGGTCTCACAATTCACGTCCACTTGTCTCGGTTCTCAGCCGCCACCCTCTCTATCTTATAACCACAATCCCTACAAATCAGCTGTCAACGTCGATCGACTTCGCCTTGCTTCCGTCTTCGCCCTTCAGCCAGCCCCTCGAGGAGCCATATCCGATCCCTCAGCCGTGTTACTGCCAATCTATTCAACCCCGGCGTTGGGTTACCTCGTCGCGTCATTGTTTCCCCAAGCTCATCATCCTATCAAGCTGCAAAACAACCGTCGTCCTCGCAGTAAAGAAGACTCTAGCGCTGGAAACGACTTTCAAAATCCCCTGCCGTCTAATAAACTCAACCTAATACCAATCGACATCCTTGTGACGCAAACCCCGGCTGAAGATTGTTGTTGTCGGTGCTTACACCATCCCGCACCCGACCTACGATAAGTTCAGACGACTTGAGACTGTTCCCGAG
This sequence comes from Colletotrichum neosansevieriae, assembly GCA_036785495.1. Taxonomy (NCBI): domain Eukaryota; kingdom Fungi; phylum Ascomycota; class Sordariomycetes; order Glomerellales; family Glomerellaceae; genus Colletotrichum; species Colletotrichum neosansevieriae. The sequence goes on along the minus strand of JAVHLV010000148.1, from coordinate 131,974 downwards.
TCCCGGTGCACCACCCGTTACGTATCTTGGGGGGCTACCCACTTGCGACGACAAGCGAGTCATCCTCTTCAAAGGCCTGGACTCTGTTCCTGGAGCTATTGCGAGTTGGTCCTCGCTCTCGGTCGATTGCGAAGATCGCCCTCTTCGGTTATCTCGATAACTTGGCCTGCTGGACGACAAGTGACACTGACACTATCAAACTCGTCCAACAACGCGGCTGCTTGCAATTGGATATATCTATATCAGTCCACGCTATCGAACACGAGTCTACGACCGTCATCTGGTACCACGATTGGTCTCACATCGGACGAAAAGGTGGCGAGCCGAAATAGTCCCTACTCCTCCTGATCTGATCGCTCAGCAACGATCAAAAAAACTCTTTTCCAGCAAACACACACTCTAATTTCTCACGATGGGCGGTTTAATACCTTTGCTTCTGAAGCCCGTCGCTGCCGGCTCGCGAGGCAGCATCATCTTTCCCGCCGATAACACAAGCCCGTCCACCGCCTCCACGTCACAATCAACAGCAGCAACTACCATAATGACGAGTACGACTGGAACTTCGAAGACCCGCATGTCGAGACGGTCGCTATCGCAGGCACCGATTCATCTTCCCGTGCTGCCCTACACGTCGGCCGAATGGAGCAAGGCTGTATCGGACGTCAAGAGACAGTATCTGAACCGCAAGTACCGGCCATGCTCAATGCGCTGCTGTGAGATTTTGGATAATATCAAGGACACCGTGAGTGACGTTCGTCTGATTGTCAATGCACATCCAATGTTACTAACCAACCTACCAGGGCAACATTGAGCCAGCTTACCTCATTTACCTGCACTTCTACGCCGCCAGCTCCTTTGAGATGCTGTCACGGCCCCTGAACGGCACGTCTCCTTACAAGACGATGCTTCTCCAGCAGGCTCGCGAGCACTACACAAAGGCATCCGAGCTGAGCAAGGCAGCGGACGACACCATGTCGCGCTCCTCGCGTCCGTCCTCGGTAACGACATCCAGCATGCACTCTCCTTCAAGCTCCATCTCCTCCCGCGCCTCCTCAAGGACATGGACGAACTCCACCGCCTTATCCTCGCCCACCCCCTCCGTCTGCTCCGTCGAAGACGCCGTCAACAAGCTCTCGCAAGTCGTCCCTCCTCCCCCAAAAAAGCGCGTCACCTTCTCCGACTTTCCAGAGGAGCCCATCATCCGTCCGGACTCGCCCACCCTCGGCTTCGACGACTTCCTCTCCGCCCCCACGGAACCCGAACCTCGCTACCTCCCCGTCCTCCCCGAGGAGCCCGAGCCCGCCGAGGAGCCCGAGGACGAGATGGCCAAGCCTCCGACCCCGGAGCCCCTGAACGAGGATTGCGACGCCTTCGACTTCCTGCGCGAACGCTCCGTCCATCGCTACTGCGGCCTCCTCTCCAGCCTGCGCTCTCAGATCTCGCTCCATATCGCCGGCGTCGAGGAGCAGCTCGCGGCGCCCCCACAAGACGCTGCCGTCGTCGTCGCTGCCGCTGCCGCCCCTTCTCCCTTCCCCGTCAGGGCCGCGACTCCCGACATGCTTAGCGACGAGCTGCGCAGTCTGGACATCAAGGCCCGCATCGAGCGTCTGCGCCAGAATAACTGGCAACGTCGCCGCTTCGACGCGAGCCGCTACGAAACACTACGCGAGAGCGTCCTCGCCGAATTGGAGTAGATCAGGCGAGCGGCGGATGCCTCGTTTTCTCGGTGTTACCTAAAACAGTTGCGAAAGATACCACACCCGCAACTTTCTGTTCTCAACAAACTATCCTGTCCCAAAATTCTTCTTCCGCAAAGCGCATGTCTTAAAAAAAAGCATTTCAACGAATCGGTTCTCGTCGGCGGGCGATGTTCGACGACAACAACGCCCGAGGAAAACTAAAGTCTTTGGGAGGGAAGAGGTGGGAAATATTGTCTGTTCACTCTTGCTCATTTCCTTTCAAGTATTCTTCTCTCCCTGCACAGCGCAGCGAGGGGGGAAAAGGCGCAACAAGGGGGGGACTGTCTCCGAAAAAAGGCGATTTTTATTTTTACCTCGTCTTCTGCTTTCCAGATATCCTTGTACCAACACATATACTCTGTCAACGACACGTCACGAAAAACAGTTCAACCAACAACCATATATCAGCCTAGTTAGTCAGTCAGAGAAAGTTCGGGCCCATGAGGGATTCTTCGACTTCCAAGCAGTAGCTAGCAATGCCAACTTCCAAAGTCAATTTTGAAAAAAAAAAAAAAAATGAGGCCAGACGCAATCGTTACCTCCCAGGACCGAGCTTATACCAAGTCCAGCCACCCTGCAATCCACGTGGCTCACCCTGTCCGTTCATCGATTGTGCTGAAGTAAAATTGAACGGTTAGACGCTGTCGCGGACATGCCATCTGAATTTCCCGCGTTACAGGGTTGGATGATGTCAAAGCGTTGTATCTCGTAGCATTGAACTGAAGATTACGAAGACAGAAGCCACATCCCGCTGCGTTTCTTTTCCTCCCACGTCTGGCAAAGAACGAAAAACCCAAACGTTACGGACCCCCTGGATTCTGTTTGGCTTGGAATGAAAGTGCGCGCATGCGTCACCGCAACAATGCAAAGTAACGCGAAGTAGACAATCAGCCTCGAGCGCCACTGTCGAACCTCGCGATTAAGGGCCCGCTGCCTCATCTCAACTGTGGTATCATCCTGAGCCATCAATAGACCCTCGTCTCCCTACGCAATGGGCAAACGGAAACCGCCACTTTTAAGCTTGGAAGCTGCGTCTTCTGTGCTCCTTCTCCGCCTCTTCCTTCACTTTCAGAGTATCCTGCTGTTGCTTCATCTCGCGGACCTTGGCAAGAACAACCTCGCGGAAGATTGCTCCCTTGATCGTCCTGGACAAGCTGCGCTTTTCGCCGGGTGCGGCCTCGATGCCGCCCCTGGCTTGGTCGGCTGCGCTGACGGCGTCGTCTGGGAAATCCGAGTCCTCCTTGTCGTCCTCCTGGGTCTTGAGCATCTCGATTCTGTTGGCGAGCTTGACCATCTCGACGCCACGACGAAGCCTGGCCTTGGCCATGTAAGCCTTGATCTCGGGCAGCAAGTTGTGGTCGGTAGCGTTCTCTCCGCTCAGCCAAGGGTGGCGCAGAGCCTCCTATGTGTGTTGTTAGTCCCATGCATACAATTTTCTCATGATAGGGCTGCCACGTACCTCACTGGACCACCGCTTAACTGGCTCTGGTTGCAGGAGGTGCAAAATGAAATCCTTGGCGTCCTCACTGACGTCTTTCCAGTAACGCTCATGGAAGACCACCTGAGCGTTGCTGCACTCGTCGATGAGATCCTGAAGGTTCTCCGAGCGGAACGGAGAGTAACCGCAGAGAAGGGTGTACGTAATGACACCCATGGACCACATATCAACGGGCTTACCGTGGCCCTTCTTCAGCATAACTTCCGGGGCAGCATAGCCAAAAGAGCCAGCCATTGTTGTCAAAACCTCGTCCTTGCGGTCAAGCATCTTGGCGATACCGAAATCAGCCAAGACGAGATCAGATTCGGCGTCTCTAGTGAGGTACAGGAGGTTCTCGGGCTTCAAGTCTGTTTCGAGAGTTAGTGCGATGAAAATCATGTGAAGGCGTAAAAGTATACTCGCCTCGGTGAACAACGTTGTTTTGGTGCAGGTAGTTGACGGCCTCGAGAACCTGCTTGATCGTCTGCGAAGCATCCTTCTCCGTGAACTTTCCCTGTTCGCAAATACGGTCGAAAAGCTCTCCGCCTGTAGCTAACTCGGTAACGATGTAGTACTTGTCCTGTATGCGGTTGTCAGAGTTGCTCGCGAACGCATGCCGGTCTTGGAATCATTTACACGCGATTCGAACCAGTCAACGAATTTGACGATATGGGGATGCTTGAGACGTTGAAGCATGTCCAGCTCGTCGTACACCATTCTCTCGTTGCCCTTGACGTTCTTCTTCAAGATGATCTTGACGGCGCACTTGCCAGTGGGACCATCAGCCTCACGGACGATTCCATACGTGCCAGCACCAAGGGTGCGACCGAAGCGGTATTTTGCCCTGCACGGGTCATTAGGATATGTGTGTATAATGCAAGTCGAGGAACGGGTTCGTACTTCTTGTCGTAACTCTCAGGCTGGCCCTGGAGCCTGCTGAGCATGCCGGCGACTGTGGCAAGGTTTGCTGTCAGCATCGCCAATTACTCGAGTAATTCGAGAGGCAGTCGGCTTGATCAGACGCCTCCTAAGAAGGACACCGTCCTATCGCAGTCGGAATCATGGAACGGGAAACTTGTTCAACTCACAGCTCATTTTGGTTGAGGGACGATCTGCGACAGCTCGGAAGAACAAAGATGGCTCAGTTCGTGGAGAAGATAAGATCCAGCTTTGAGGATGGGAAAAGTCGGGCGATGAAGAGGCGGAAGAAGGATGGCGCTTACGGCGCGAGGCTCAAGGCTGGAGAGAAGAAAAGGAAGGTCAAGCTGCCGTCGTCAGAGAAGGCTCTCACCCTGGGCTGGCCGGAGAAGCAGGTGCTGATGGAGAGACTTGGCTTGAGGGAGGGGGATCAATCAAGTCTGGGTGCCGTGTGCGCTTGCTTGGTGGTTGTGGTGGTGCTGGTAGGTAGGTAGGCAAGGTAGGTAGCTCCTGGGCTGAGGGGTGAAGTGGGGTAGCGGCGGGAAGTAGGTACTGAAGTAAAGAGCAACTCAGTGGAGCAATGGAACCTAAGAAACCCGACTCTGGGGTCCTGTCGCCCTAAGAAATCTTTCTGGGATTGCTAGATAAGGTATACGCGGGAGGATGATTTCACTAAGGTACGGGGAGCCAGCTGCACAATGTCTGCTTTTTCAGCAGCTGCGGCAGGCTCTGGAGGCAGCCGTACAGTACAGCACTCACAATCACCACAAGGAGCAATCAGTCGTCAGGGGGTCATGGGAAGTCGGACACGGAAATGGAGTGAGCCTTGGGGGCTGGTGAGAATTAGGAGGATGCTCAGCCGCACAAAATGAGGGACACGGACATGGCCGTGATGAGCCACGGCTTGGGCGAGAGAAGGAAACTTGGCCGGAGGGCAGCAGCAGCACCACCATCAGTAAAACAGCACCACAGGGTCCCCAAAGTGGACCGTCTCATGCTGGACAAGACCCTTCGGCCGACTACTATTCCCTCCACTTCAGGTCATAATTAGGTAGACATTCGTATGTACATTGAATGGAGGAGGTCAGAACTCGGGGGAAAAGTGTCTCGTGGCTGGGTAGTTCACTACCTACCTAGTCGCCCAATGAGATTACCCACAGCCACAATGGCGATGCACACAACTGGACGGATGTGCCATTCGTAACTGTAAGGCTGGAGGCTAGGCCTTTGGAGAGAATCGAGATGTGGGCACGCTTCATCCAGGCTTGAGAGCCTTGGATGAAGACTGGCACTCAGCGGGTTCCCTCCGTATCAATTGCCTGCCTTTCGACACTACCTCAACCTAGCACATCTGATCCCGATCACGTTGTCTGCGGATGTTGATTCGAACAGAAAGCCCGCTCGTGGTTATAAAGTCTCCAGTTGTGTCGTCGACCCCTTTGTGGATTTAACGTATACTAAGACGGGTAGCATGAGACGACGGGACTCGTGCGCAAGGGACTTGCCGCTGAGCCTAAGTAAACAATCGATTGCTGCTGCCTCGCCTCGCCTTGCCTTACCTTGCCTTGCCTGGCCGTCACATGTCTCCGTCCGATGCAGTTCCCTCAGCACGAGCGGAAGTGACGTAGGAAGACACTCCAGGGCCTCCGTTACCCTCTTGCGTTTGTTTCAACTATGAGATATGTCCGGTGGAACGTGATTGTCTGGAAAAGAAGAATGATAAAAAATTGACAACCGGGAAGACCGAAAAAAAGAGGAGGGTTCAGATGCTGAAAGCACGTTTATTTGCTCCTGGTGCGAAGAATCCCACATGAAACCCAGAAAACAGCAGTTCTCTCGAGGTCAACATTATTGTAAGCGATTCCCCCCATCGAGACGAAGGGAATCGCGTCAAGTCAGCAATTGATCGCCGTCACGGCGATCAGATGCCCATGCTCTCTGTCTTGCCCCAGCTGTTAGGAAATCGTTTGGCCAGTGAGTGTGATCAGGTGGCACCGTCGCTTGGTCCCACTGGATGCGTACGTGTGTATTCGTACGAACGCAAAGCAAAAGAAGGTCACAGCACCAGTGAATTAAGTGCCTGTAGGGTAGGGGCCGCATCGCACCGATTGGGATGCATGAACACTGATGCAGCAGCCCATCATCGCATTTAACCAAGCTTCCTCCTACTACCGTATCTTGATCTTACCTAGGCAAGGTGGCCTGCAGTGAGGAAAGGGCACCTGGAGCGTCTCAGTACCTTACCTAAGGTGGCATGCACGTTGTCTGGCGGAACTCGGCCGGCCACCTTCAGACTGGCTGAAAGCAAATACCATCTCGCCTTGGCCTCTTCTTCTACTCCAAAAATTGTCCTTCGTTCGACTGGTCGATATTTCATTTCGTTGCGTTCGTCGATTCAACTCTTGAGATTCTCGACCTAGGCCGGCGCTCGTCTACGTGTACCAATCCGGGCTGGCTCACTTTTCTCGGAGGTGCTCGCTCTCGTCCTGAGCTGCTCTTGGCGAGAACCCCCGAAATCGTGGGGACTGTCACTGGGTAAGGTAGCCCCTCCAAGAAGCCCCTCCACCAACTTGTCGAGCCGCCGACTGCCAATCCGTCTCCGGGCGCCAACACAGGTTCTCTCTCTGTGACTGCCCTCTCCCGAGTGGCTTCTCTTGCGCCACTTCCAGTCACCCAGATTTCGTCGTTTCGCCCGTCATCATGGCATCCAGCTTTGCCTCGAAGCGCCTGGCCAAAGAGCTTTCCAAGGTTGGTTGCCTCTACAGCATCGCAATTGCCATCTTTCGCACTTGCGCGTGAGCGCGCAAGCTTGACCTATCTGACGCTCCCGCCTAGCTCAACACAGGCTTGCCGCCCGGCATCGACCTCATTTCCGCCGACAACTTTGAGGAATGGTTCATGGACATTCGGGTTCTTGACGAGAACCCTTTGTACCGCAACGAGGTTTATAGGCTCAAGTTCAAGTTCTCTCAGCAATATCCCATTGGTATGCGCCCTCCTTGCGCCCAGGGCTTGTTTTCTCCGAAGCTGACCACTTGTGTAGAGCCTCCAGAGGTTACGTTCGTGAAGACCACCGACCGACCGATTCCGATGCATCCCCACATTTACTCTAATGGCATAATTTGCCTCGACCTTCTTGGCAACCAAGGCTGGAGTCCGGTGCAAAATGTCGAGAGTGTCTGCATGAGCATACAAAGCATGTTGACTGGGAACGAGAAGAATGAGCGCCCTGCCGGCGACGACGAGTTCGTGCGGAGCAACCGTCTACGGCCAAGAGACATCGACTTTTACTATCACGACAACACCGTCTGATGAAACAGGACATCGTGTGCGGCAGGCCCAAGGGGATTCATTTGGTTTTGGCATTGAGGAACCCTAGACGGGCTGAGTGTTTGGAGTCGTATTTCAACGCGGAGCAGGAGGATACCAGCATGGATTTGGCCTTCCATGGCTTTCTTGGAGCGGTTACCTCAAGAGCATGCTAAAAGTGTTTTTTTTGAAGCGGGAATGGCATATGGCGCCCGTGGAAAGGCGCATCCCTATTTGATGGCAGGGTTGACATCAGTTGTCGCGAGAGACGATTTATATCCTGGTTAGCGCCCCAAGAAGCGGGGAACTCTACAAAGAATACAGCAAAGAGCAAAGATATCCTGAATTTATCTGATCCTGCAATCCTTGATCAACGCTTGCTCTAAATTCGCATATGGATCAGTGATCGCCATTCTGCAGCTTCCAAAGGTAAGGTAGTCAAGCGGGCCGCGGCCACTGGCTCCCCCGCACTCGGTCGTAAAAAAAGATGGCCGGCCTTGACAAAACACTAAACTATTAGGAACTTTTTTTTATTACTAATTAGTTATAGAGTAAGTATAATAAAAAGCTCAAAATAATCTCTAAGAATTAAATTATTTTGGAGATATTATTTACATTTTCTCTCTTAAAAGAAGTAGGTAGTATACTATAAATTATTAGAAGAGATCCTAAAAAGCAGCCACTTTTTTTTACGACCGAGTGCCCCGCTGGAATTCTCCGATACCTTAAGGAACCTGGAGATTCACACGTCGCAGCCAGCTGCTCGCTGGAGCCCCGCTGACGCAAGCACTAAGGTACCTGTGAGGTGCTCCGTGCTAGGCACGCGCTAATCTTAATGCTAGCTCCAGACCGTCATCAACTCATTCACCGAACGGCGGTCTGTCTGAGCTGCCTTGGACAACCTACTCCCCATTTCATGGAGAGCTCAACATGGCTCCTCAGGCTGGCTTCAATACAGACCAGATAAAGGACAAAGCTCGCAAGGATCTTCTCTATCTGCTCGAGGCTGTAAGTAAGGCATTCCGGAGCGTCTGGCTGCACCTCGCCCTCCGAGCTAACCCGCCTGCGCAATAAGGTCCGCGGAAAGAAGAACCTCATCCTTGAGAAGGCCTTAGCTGGCCCGATCGGTACAATCGTAAAAGTCGCTACGCTACAAGAGTACGGCGTGGACAAGTTCTTTTTCCTCGAGAACAAGAACGCCGACACCAGCCAGCGAAATGTCATCTTCATCGCTCGCGGCGAGTGCGCGCGCCATGCGCAAACAATAGCAGGTCAGGAGCTCCCCGGAAGCACCAAGCCTGAATACGAAGCTTGTTTGAAGGCCTGAAATATACAGCTGAGACAACACGCCGATTCAAGAACCCGAAATCAGCTTTTGAGAGCTACGAGCCGGCGCTGGATGAGTTGTGCAGCATACTAACAGCTTGACAGAGCAGATCCGACGCCTACAACGCGAGAGCCAGACAGGCCATGAGTTTCACATCTTTTGGGTCCCACGACGAACGCTTGTCTCTGATAAGCTGCTCGAAGAGGCTGGAGTTTTGGGAGACGTCAGCATATCAGAGCTTCCTCTCTACTTCTTCCCTTTGGAAAAAGACGTCCTTTCTCTTGAGCTAGACGACTCGTTCCGAGACCTCTACCTTTCCAAAGATGTCACCCCTTCCTTCCTACTCGCCAAAGCTTTGATGGAAATTCAGCAGAACCAAGGCTTATTTCCTCGGATCATTGGTAAAGGCGACAACGCGAAACGAGTGGCGGAGCTACTCGCTCGAATGCGGCAAGAAATTCTCGCGGGCGAAGATGCCAGTGAAACGAATAGAGCCGGGCTCACACCCAGCACTCTAACCGAAAGTGTCATCATCATTGACCGCGAAATCGACTTTGTCACTCCTCTGCTAACCCAATTGACATACGAGGGTCTCATCGACGAAGTATTCGGGATCCAGAACAACCAAGCCGAAGTCGATACCACGCTGGTTGGCGCTCCATCCCAGTCGTCGGCCACGAGTGCGCAAGCAAGGCAACGAAAAATCCAGTTAGACTCCTCCGACAAGTTATACGAACAACTTCGAGATACCAATTTTGCCATTGTGGGGAATTTGTTGAACAAGGTCGCTCGTCGCCTGCAGAACTTGCAAAAGGACTACGAGGGACGAAATAGTCAGAAATCGATTGCCGAGCTCAAGGACTTCGTCAGTAAGCTGCCGGGATACCAGGCCGAGCAACAAAGTTTGAGGATTCATACGGGATTAGCTGAGGAAATCATGAAATACACACGAACTGACCAATTCAAGGGATTGCTGGAGGCTCAGCAGAACCTAGCTGCGGGAGCGGACCCTTCCACTCAATTTGAGGTTATGGAAGAGCTGATTGCGCGGGACACGCCCCTGCCGGAGGTGCTGAGGTTGCTGTGCATCTACTCTTGCATTTCGGGTGGGATCAAGCCAAAAGAATTCGATCAATTCCGGCGACTGATTCTTGAGGGATATGGGTACCAGCACATCTTGACCCTCAACAACCTGGAGAAGCTTCAGCTTTTTTTATCACGTTCATCCCCACTGGCAGAAATGATTCCAATGGCCGGTTCCTCCGGCAGCAACACTGGTACAAAGACGAATTACACCTATCTTCGCAAGCTCCTTCGACTCATCGTCGACGAAGTCAAGGAAGATGATCCTAACGACATCGCATACGTGTACAGCGGATACGCGCCATTGTCGGTGCGTCTCGTGCAATGCGTTCTGCAGAAACAGTATCTACTCCAGGTCACTCGAGGCAACGGCGCGAGTGGCGCATCAGGTTCATCCGCAGCACAAGGCTGGCATGGTTTCGATGAAGCTGTAAAGCACGTTCGTGGACAGACGTTCTACGAGCTACAGAAGGGCGAGGAGAAAGCCGTCAAGGCGCGTGCGCTCCTCTCAGGAGGAACTGAGAAGCAGACTGTGTTTGTGGTGTTCGTTGGAGGTATAACTTTTACGGAAATCGCAGCCTTGAGGTTTATTGCAAAGCAGGAAGAAGGTGAGTGTCCACCCGGATATCAGATCGTGAAATACGCATGGCTGACCATTGGGATCGCAGCGCGGAGAAACATCGTCATTTGCACGACCTCGATCATCAACGGAGACCGAATGATGGACGCAGCGATCGAGAAGGAGTCGTTCGCCAGGGATAGTGCCAAACCTGCGAGTCCAAGTTAATAACCAAGAGATTAAGTCATAGGGCTGGATAAGCCGCAATAGATAGTAACCTTATCTCGTGAGAAAAAGAAAGAATTCAACTGCGATGGAAACCAGGCGCGGCTGGCGTGTTACGACTTTTACTTGATAGCGCCTGAACCAAGCACTGGCAGCTAGTCATGTCAGCCACGGACGTGGATTCGGGCGGGTGCGGCTTATCACGTGACCCACTTATGTCTACCTATGCGTCGTCCGCCTGCACATTCAGGCGGGTCATGTATTTGACGAGTTCGCCTTCATGCATAAGACCTTGTTTCCCTCAACGGAATCGTCAGGAACAGTAGCTCGAACCCCATGCACCTCATTCAGGAGCGCTGCGACTTGACATACCCAACATTGGGGCGTTCCAATCCAATATCGAGGACAGTGCGGCCCGGGTGGTGGCGTATCCGCAGCTAAGGTCGGTACCTCACATCTGCGTCTTCTTATATCGGCCGCTTGCCAAAATGAGAACTTAAATCAGCTGACTGTTATGAGGAGCGCGACTATCCAGGTGCACCTGAGATATCGTAACATGGTGTTGACTAAGATCTAGATCTGTCATATCATCCCCGACCGGGACTCCAGGCCGAGCACACCTCTCATCGTCGACGAGTTGCCCCCACCATTATATATCCACTCTTCATCCCCGAATCCAATTCGAGTCGACGATTGAAACATGAGAACAAGTTTGAGATCTCGTGTGAAGCAGGAATCTGGATTTGGAATGGGATCATTGATGGCTTTTTCGCGCCAGGAATCACGGATATCAGGCTTGCCGCCGTCAATGGCCAATGCTCCCTTGAGTCGGATATCAACATCTAATCTTTCGGAATCGACATCGCCCACAGCAAGCCGTCTCTCTTCGGAGGCCGTGTCAGAGATTGCACCTGAAATTGTAGTCTGGACGGAAGACATGGAGCTAGATGACCCCAATCAGGATGAGGCGGATATCACCCCTGCCACCGCGGCTAGCTATGAGTAAGTTGATCTTGCGGGTCTTCGCCCAAGAAACGCCGTTGCTTCATTGACGGCAAACTAAGCGTCAGATTCCTAACAATTTCGCAGTACACCTATGGAAGAAGAACCTCTTTCAGATAACCTCCACATCCATCTACCAGATGCCGTTCACGAGTCCTTCGAGTCGCCGGCCACAAATCTCTCGGATAGGCAGTCTGAGTTGTCGTCGGTGCCATCGTCGGTCTCTAGTAAGGCAACAACCCCTGTAGACTTGGACGGGCATCAGGAAATCGCTGTTCCTTCGACGGAAATCGAGACGCCTATCCGCGAATCCGTGCGGCGTCCATTTGAAGTGAAACCGAAATCTTCCATTCCATCACATCTTTCAAGCTATGAATATGCAAGCCAATGCATCGAGGCGGCCGAAAACTCAAGGCTCAATCCTTACGCTCTGCATCAGGAAGAATATCAGATGCTACGACAGCATATTAGTCACGTTCAAGTGACGACGTATCTCAACATCAGGAACGGCATCCTCCGGTTATGGTACAGTAACCCGCGCGTCGCAGTAACAAGGCACGAAGCGATCGGCTGCGCCAACACCAGATGGTTCGGTGTGGCAAGTGTCTGCTATGACTGGTTGGTGCGGCGCGGCTACATCAACTTCGGTTGCGTGGAATTCCCAGCGATTAGGAACGAAGAAGAAAAAGAACGAGGCACAGAGAATACACTTAAAAGGAGAAGAATAGTCGTAATTGGTGCTGGTATGTCTGGCTTGGGCTGCGCGAGACACATGGACGGTCTCATCCGGCAGTACTCAGAGCAATTCCACATCATGGGAGAACAGCCCCCGGAAATCATCTTGCTCGAGGGTCGAGGACGCGTTGGCGGGCGACTATATTCGAGAGAGTTCAAGACGAGGCCATCAACGCCGCCGCCTGGCTTCGTGGGGGAAAGATTCACCGCTGAAATGGGCGGCATGATCATCACAGGATTCGAACGAGGCAACCCTATGAACGTACTTGTGCGGGGACAACTATGTCTGCCATACCGCGCATTGCGAGCAGACACAACCATCTACGATTCTAACGGAAAACCCGTAGACCCGGCTAGGGATCAACTCGTCGAAAGCCTATACAATGACTGCCTCGATCGTGTCAGCGAATTCAAGTTCAAGCCTCAGCCCTCCAAACTTATCGAAGGCAATAGAGACTTGATCAACGAAGGTCGAGATGCGGTCAGTGACGGGCACAGGACAATTTACCAGGCCGAACAGGCGGCGGCAGCTCTGCCCCATGCAGCACCTGTATCGCAGCAGAATGTGCCCGAGCGTGTCAATTTAATCCCTGTATCCTCTGACAAGTTGACGGGACGCGTTCACACGCAACCAGGAACGCCCGGTATCCTGAAGGCAGGACAGAAAGCCAAACAGATGGGATGGACACTGAAGGCTTATTCCTCTGACGAATCCAATATTGAGCTCGGCGACGCTACGAGATTACCCGATGCTACACTGGGTTCCGTGTTCGACGAGGCCGTTGTACAGTATCGCAACATTGTTGATCTCACGGCGCAAGACCACCGCCTGATCAACTGGCATGTCGCCAACCTGGAGTACAGCAACGCTACGAACATGTACAACCTTAGTTTGGGCGGCTGGGACATCGACGCAGGCAACGAGTGGGAAGGCAAACACACAATGATCGTTGGCGGATATCAGAGCGTACCCAGGGGCTTGCTGCATTGCCCTACACCTCTTGACGTTCGCACAAAGTCTGCCGTCACGAAAATCACCTATGACATTCAAGACAATGGCCGGTCAATTGTCGAGTGCGATGACGGAACGACAATCGATGCCGATTATGTTGTCTCTACTATCCCGCTTGGCGTATTGAAACAAGGCCACATCCAATTCGATCCCCCATTACCAGACTGGAAGACAGACGCCATCTCAAGAATTGGATATGGAGTCCTCAACAAGTTAGTTCTGGTATACGACCAACCTTTCTGGGACACTGAACGACATATCTTTGGGGTTTTGAGAGATGCGCTCAACCGTTATAGTGTAAACCAAAGAGACTACGTTTCCCAACGAGGCCGCATGTTCCAGTGGTTTAACGTCACCCAGACTACGGGCCTGCCGTGTCTCGTGGCCCTGATGGCCGGCGACGCCGGCTTCGAGACGGAGTGTAATAGTAACGATGCCTTGGTAGCCGAGGCTACGGGTGTCTTGCGCAATGTCTTCGGATCGAAGGTGCCGTACCCCGTTGAGTCGGTCATCACAAGATGGTCCGCGGATAAATTCGCTAGAGGAAGTTATTCCTCTGCCGGATCCGATATGCAGCCCGGGGACTATGATGCCATGGCTCGCCCCATCGGCAACCTGTTCTTTGCTGGAGAACACACCATCGGCACGCACCCGGCTACTGTGCACGGGGCATACCTGTCAGGACTACGCGCCGCATCTGAGGTGTTGGAGTCGATGCTCGGCCCAGTCGAAGTCCCGACTCCCCTTGTTCTTCCCAAAGAAAGTGCGTCGAACAAACGCAAGGAAATGGAAGGGCCCAAAGATCCTGAACAAGCACACCTGGAAGCCTACGAAATGGCAGCCTGGGAGCACATCAGATCCAAAATCGGCGAGGCGCCCGCTGAGCCGCCAAAGACCAAAGTCAATGCGTTCCTCCTCTACAGCAGAGCCTTCTTCGAAATTGCCCGCCAGAAATGCGAGGAGGAGCGCGGACACAAGAAGAGTTCGAAGCCCAACGAGGTGCGCGTCATGACCTCCAAGATGTGGAAGGCGGCTCCACCCGAGGAGAAGAAGCCATTTGAAGAACAAGCTGTCGAATACAAGGCCGCGTATGCCGAGGCAGTCAAAGAGTACGACGAGAAACTCGCGCAGTGGAACAAGGACTACACTAAACTCTACGCGACGTACCGGGAGGAGCACCCATATGTCCCCTTGAAAGAGGCTAAGACGGAGGGGGGAGGAGGCCTCAGTAGGGAGGGAAGCGCCAATAAGCACCGCCGGACCAAGCATGTCAGCTATGCCGAAAGTGACGGTAGTGACGTTGAGTTTTGAGCGGAGCTGGCGCATGTTTTCTAGTTCCGTGGTGCTGACCAAAAGCGTGAGTGTATGGTGCTATGGGTGGAATTGCTCCGGTGGGTTATGGTGCTTTTGGTTTTCTTGCTTCTCTTTTTGGTTTTCTGCTGCTGCAATGGGGTTCATTGCTGATTATGCATCCGGGAGTTTTCTCGGCGTTGAGAGGGAGTACCGCATACCCCCCCCCCTTCTGTGCGCATTTGCTTGTTATCACATCGAGGAAACGGGCTAATTAGGGCATTTGGCCATTGGCTCTTTGTACATTATTCCCAACGCGTAAATAGCTAGCAATACGTCATATCCAGATCGGCACTAATGTTCTCACAGTGACTGTTGGCTGTAGGGCCTTCAAAGCCCAGTTGACAGCTAATCGTGGTCTTGCGATCCGTGTCTGCGACAGCTGTGCCGAGTGAGCGACTATCATTTACGATGGAAATACTGCGATGAATGTACCTAGGCTGTTAAATAAACTCGTCAGACACCAATGTCTTTTAACTGTGCAGCAGAAGAGGGCTGCTTCTCAAAGCCGTACAAGAGAAGAATCCGGCTGCGCAGAGACTGAGCCTGTCTCCAGGATGAGGCGAGCACGAGCGAAGATGGTCATCAGCTTAGAAGTACTTTTAAAATAACAGACGGTGATAATGTTTCCATCCATGCTCAAGATCAGGATGTATTCGCGAGGATTTGGTACACTGAGGAGGGCAATTATTGCCCTTCGCAGCTTGATACAAAGGGAAGAGAGGTAGTAATCATCTCTATCTGATGTTTGCTCTTTAGTTCGCATCCACCCCTTACATGTCCGCGGAGGCAGTGGCACCAGTGATAATCTCGACCAGCTCTCCGGTAATGACAGCTTGACGGGTACGGTTGTAGAGAATCTGGTACTTGCTGATCATGTCACCGGCGTTCTTGGAGGCGTTCTACGGAGTTGTCAGCACGCTGGGATGGGAAAATGGAGATGTGGGGTGAATATGACGTACGTCCATGGCGTTGCGACGGGCAGAGATCTCGCAGGCGTGACCCTCAGCCAGAGCCCAGTAGATGGAGTTGGCAAGAGCGTACTCGCGAAGGTTGGGGAGGAGCTCCTCATCGACCTCGAAGGCAGAGAAGTTGGCTAGTTGACAGTCAACACATGGTCACGTCTCGATCTATCATGGACAGGAAAAGCCTACGGGAAGCAGCGATGGCCTCCTCGGAAAATGCCTCAACAATGGTGGGCTCGTAGGTCTGAGCGTTGACGAACTTGTTGTAGAGGATCTTGATGGAGGAGTAGTCGCCCTCGAGCTGAACAACCTGGTCGGCGATAGCCTGAGCATCGGCAAAGGTGGGGATGTCCTTTCCAACACCGGCGAAGCTGAGCTGGATATCCTTGGCGTTGGAACGCGACAGCTGGGACTTGCACTTCTCGCCGAGGATGACGAGGTCGGCCTTGACGTTCTTGTCGTTGAACTCGCGACGAATGTAGCGGGACAGTCCAGAGTGAATACCACCGCAGAGACCCTTGTCGGAGGAGCAGACGATGATGAGGTCCTTCTTGCCCTCGCCCTCGAGGGGCTTGGTCTCGGCCGAGTCGAAGACCTGGTTCGAAGTCGATCCGTAGACGCGGGAGTCCGACATGGCCCTCTGTGCGCGGTTGAGCTTGGTCGAGGCGACGATCTTCATCGTCTTGGTGATCTTCTCGATGTTGCGGATGGACTTGAGGCGGCCTTCGATCTCACGCAGGGTCGCGAAGGTGGCAGCGGTGCTCGGCGCGCTGGCCGTGACTCTAGAAGCGGCAATACCGCAATCAGCAATATATTCCTTTTCCTTGCATCTTGCCATTGACCCCTTAATCGACCGTAATTTTATGGATGCCGCATATCGTTTCGATCGGTGGTGGGTGGTCCAGCCAAGAACATCGTTTGTTCCCCTTCGTTCCGTTCCTCCGATTTTCCGAGCTCAATAAAGTGTGGATTCCGACTTACCGCGAGGGAGCCGCAGCCGCAGCCCGCAAAGCTGGTCTCGCCGCCCGGGAAAGCATTGTGACTGTTGGGAGATTACAAGAGATCGATGATTACAAGAGATCGAGGCTCTGCCGTGTGTGTGGACCAATTGATCACGACCGCTTTCGAGACCAATTGATGCTGCTGGCGGTGCTTCGGGATATGCGAGAGTGGTGGTCGAGCAGTTTTCCTTCCGAACAGTCTTCGCACCCGGCTCTCTCCACACCTGGGCTCAGCGCTCTCCAGTTAGGTCGGCTGCGGTGAAACTCTGGCACCGATTGGGGGTAGCCCATACCAGGTAGGATTGGTTCCCGTCGTTGCGAAAAGCCTTACGTAAGGTGCCATCTCCCAGCCACTTTTGTCTCCTCAATTGAGCCGGAAAGAGCACGTGAGGATTCATAGCAATTTCGATTAGTGCATGTTTATGAGTTTAAAGCTGCAACCTAATAAGCCGATTCCTTCCTTAACGGGGCCTCTATAAACTCTGCTGGAAGGTGCCGTATCGACGATTCCCACCCTTCCAGGCTCTCTCTCTTTCCCTCGATCCCTCGTGAAAATCTCGACCTCCCGCTCCTTCCTCGATTGTCAGACGTGGGCTGTACCCTGCGTTCAACACAGCAAGTGGCGGCAATTCAATCCCTCCGTGTTTGGCCTCTATATCTACGCGAGTCCTCCGCGCGGATCGGCTTCTACAACTTTTTCTGCTCCACAAGGCCCCGGCTTTGGACTTTGCGATTCAGATCTTACTTCACCGTCCATAAACGTCGCGAACCGATACCTTTCATCATGAGCAGCTCCGACGATGACATGCCTCTTGCGAGGTCCAACGGGCACGGTAAGTACGCTAAGACATCACTTTTTGCGCTTTCGGACGCCTTACCCTTCGCGCCTTCACGTCCTTTGACGTGTCACTTTTTCCCTCTCTTCGCCAGCCTGACTCGTCGCGTTCCCAACTCGGCTTCGGCAAACTCGAGAAAACTTAGTCTCAACAACCTCTAACCTCCCCAATTCACAGTCTCATCCTCGAAAGTTACCAAAGCCGAAGATTTGGACATGGACCGCGCCGCATCCAAGGCCAGAGCTGCCCCGCCTGGCCTCTCTGTTCGCAATGGACCCATCGACGATGAGATGGATGTCGATGGACCTTCCACAAATGGCGCGAAGCGGAAGTCACGATCATCGCTGCCTAAGGTCAATTACAAGGATGAATCGGACAGCGATGACGATGTTCCTATGGTAGGTTACACATGGCAGGCAGCAGGTGGCGGAGTCCGAGGCTGACGGCAGACTCAGGCCAAGAGACAAAAGAAGCAAAAGATCGAATCGGATTCGGATGACGAGCCTTTGACGGCGAGACGAGGAAAGAACCTGCCTCCTTCCTACAAGGAGACGGCCATGCTGGACTCATCTGACGATGACCAGCCGTTGGGTGCCAAGCTGGCCAAAAAGAAGGCCGACATCGAAAAGGCAGCCGCCAAGGAGGCTCGCAGCATCCGCGCCAGCGAATCGAAAGCTAAGAAGGCGACACCGAAGAAGGCAGTCAAGGACGAATCTGACGATGACGAACCGCTTGTGAAGTCAGCCGCTAAGAAGCGCCAATCGAATGGTTCGGCTAAGAAGAAGACGAATGGCGTCAAAGACGAATCCGACTCCGACGTACCCATCGCAACAAAGGTTAAGAAGGCCGCCGTCAAACCTGCTGCGAAGGGCAAGGCTGCTGCTCCTGCGAAGGCTGCCGCTAAGGCTCCTGCTAAGAAAGCAGTGGCAAAGGCTAAGCAGGAGAGCGAGGCACCAGACGATGAGGAGGGAGAGGAGTATGAATGGTGGAATGCGCCGAAAAAGGAGGACGACAGCCAGAAATGGACGACTCTTGAGCACAACGGCGTTCTGTTTCCGCCAGAGTATCAAGCACTCCCCAAGAATGTCAGGCTGCACTACGACGGCAAGCCAGTCAATCTTCCCGTCGAAGCCGAGGAAGTTGCATGGTACTTTGGATCCATGCTCGGCTCGAAGCACAACGTGGAGAACCCGGTGTTCCAGAAGAACTTCTTCGAAGATTTCAAGCAAGTTTTAAAGGAGTCCGGAAAACCTGCGACAGACAAACAGGGTAACAAGGTTGACATCAAAGAATTCTCGAAGATGGACTTCAACGCTATGTGGGAGTACTCTGAACAGCAGAGCGCCGCCCGCAAGAACCGATCGGCCGCAGAGAAGAAAGCTGCCAAGGCTGAGAAAGACGAAATGGAGGCGCCGTACACGTATTGCAAATGGGATGGACGCAAAGAAAAGGTCGGCAATTTCCGTGTCGAACCTCCCAGTCTCTTCCGTGGTCGTGGGGAGCACCCTAAAACTGGAAAGTTCAAGAGGAGAGTGTATCCGGAGCAAATCACCATCAACATCGGCAAGGATGCCAAGGTTCCGGAGCCTCCTAAGGGGCACAAGTGGAAGGCAGTTGTTCATGACAACAAGGCTACCTGGTTGGCCATGTGGCAGGAGAACATCAACGGCGCGTACAAGTACGTCATGCTTGGTGCTGCCAGTGCTATCAAGGGCCAGAGCGACATGAAGAAGTTCGAGAAAGCTCGTGAGTTGAAGAAGCACATCGACAAGATCCGCAGGGACTACACCAGGGATCTCAAGAGCGAGGTGATGGCAGACCGACAGAGGGCCACGGCCGTGTACCTGATCGACAAGTTTGCTCTCAGAGCAGGTAACGAAAAGGACGCTGAGAACGAGGCCGAGACTGTCGGTTGCTGTTCCCTCAAGTACGAGCACATCACCTTGCGAGAGCCTAACACTGTCATTTTCGACTTTCTCGGAAAGGACAGTATTCGCTTCTACGATGAGGTCACGGTCGAGAAGCAAGTCTTCAAAAACCTCAAACTCTTCAAGAAACCACCGAAGGCCGACGGTGACGACATTTTCGACCGGCTGACAACGAGTCAATTGAACAACCATCTCAAGAACTACATGCCTGGCCTGACGGCCAAGGTATTTCGTACTTACAACGCCTCCTTCACCATGTCGAATCTACTGCAGAAGCTCAAGGTTGAGAACCTAACGATCGCAGAGAAGGTGAAGCTCTACAACGACTGCAATCGTGAGGTCGCCATTCTTTGCAACCACAAGCGTACCGTCGGTGCCGCCCATGAGGCTCAGATGGAGAAGCTCGATGACCGCATCAAGGGTCTTCGGTACCAACAATGGCGCACGAAGATGATGATGCTAGATATTGACCCCAAGATCAAGAAGAAGAAGGGCGCGGAATTCTTTGCTCGCCATGAGGACTTGGACGACACCTGGGTTCTTGAGCATCAGGCTTTCTTGGTGGAAGAGCAGCGCACAAAGATCACCAAGAAGTTCCAAAAGGATAACGAGAAGCGTGTTGCTGACGGGGAGAAGCCATTCCCCGACAAGGAGCTTAAGGAACGCCTGAAGGCCGCTGACGAACTTGCCGCCAAGTTCAAGAAGGAGAACAAATCGAAGAAGGTCGAGGCTGAGGGTCGCAGCCCCACCGTCGAGAAGCTCGATGACCAGGCCAAGAAGATTGATGAGAGGATCAAGACTCTGCAACTCCAGGCCGCCGATCGCGAGGGTAACAAGGAGGTTGCCCTGAGCACCAGTAAGATCGTAAGTTCATTCATCCCGGTCGGTGTAGGAAATTCCAGTGCTAACGATAGCAGAACTACATCGATCCTCGCCTGACAGTTGTCTTTTCTAAGAAGTTCGATGTCCCCATTGAGAAGTTCTTCTCCAAGACTCTGCGTGAGAAGTTCAGCTGGGCCATCAAGTCCGTCGAGAACGACGAATGGGAGTTCTGATCTCCGCGTTTCTTGGTCTAGGCGTCATATAATTGACCCAGCGTCTTCTTCACCCAGATCTTTGTTATTGTATTTGTACCAAAAGCATTTCCAGTATTTTTCAGCATTTCGACTCCAGCGCCAGACCCCAGAGGTCCGCGAAAAGGGACTCCAGAGATGCCTCGAATTCCGCAGGCGTTGGGCTTTCAGGGGCGAGAGAGCATACATCGGAGGGGTGGTACAGTGATGCGACGCATGCATACAGCGAGAGACGACGCAAAGAGATATACGGCGCTTATGCCCGAAAAACGGTGGTTTGGAGAAGCCGTCCGCTCATTCTTGCTATAGAGCCAGATACACCCACAGCGAGTTAGATCACCTCAAGTAGTTAATCAAGCCAAACAAGTCAGTCAATGAACCAACTGGATGTGACTTTCGGGCAAGACGGCTCGCCTTTGATGGATATAGCCATGACCAGAAAGTTAACGCCTAGTATAGATTTATAGTGTAGACTCGGGTTTGTAAATTACACGTGGGACAACCTCGCGTGTACACTTCGTATCCGCATCACGTTGAGCTCACAGGTTTTACGGCTTGGAAAATGAGGCAGGTAAAACAAAAGTTGCTCGTCATCTAAAAGTGCGAAAATAAATTCATATCGACATTGGCCTGATTCGAACAGACGCTCCCGAAGGAACAAGATTTCTAGTCTTGCGCATTAGACCACTCTGCCACAACGCCGAGGATTGAGAAACCATATCAAACCTCGCCACTTTTCACTTCTTCGCCAGCAATTCACGTAGTGTTTTGTGACAGATCAAAGCCGGAATATGTTGAGGTCATGATTTCTTGGTTAGGTGATGTATTTGACCGTGTATGATAAATAAGTCTATATATCATAGTTTGAGAATCTCCTCCATATGCCAGCCATCTCTGTGTGATCCCAACGCAATCAAATAAAACGCCGTGAGTATGCAGCCTCACCCAGTGGGCCTTTGGGCCCGTCTTTATGTATTTTCCCCAAGACCAGTGTGCATCCATTACATTCATAAAGCAAGTTAGTTGGAGGTGTTTGTTTAACCCCCTTCTTTCAACTAAAGCAATAAATCTCATAAATCTTACCGCCCGATCAGGGCGACAGCACCAGCGATGAAAGAAAGCAGCATGACAAGCTGCGGCCTGACCGAGTTACCGGCGTCGGGCACAATCTTGCCCTCAGACGTCATCCGCCATCCGTCAGGCACCGAACCGCCCGTGGGCCGCGCGCTCGCAACCCACGGCCAACCGGTCTGCGTAAGCGTGGCGGACGCATCGGAACCGATACCGCCCACCGGCACGGTGGGATAGGCCCCCGTCTCGGCCGCCGCGCTGGCGGTGACGGTAATAGAGCCTGCGCCGTTCAGGTTGCCGTTGATCTGGCCGTCGACAGCCTCGATCGAGCCCCAGTTTCCAGAGGTGTCGGTGTACTTGTACTCCTTGCCGGTCGAGTAATCCGTGATGGCGATGTCCTTGACAATCATGTGGAAGGGGCCCTTGGAGAAGTCGGTAGGGCCGCGCGCCCAGTCGATGGTGCCTGCTGCGTTGGCCGGGTCGCCGCCTGACCAGGCGCCGAACTTGACCTGCATCGGGGACTGCGGGTATTGGTTCGTGTCAGCGTCGGCTTCGGTGAGGGTGCGAACGACGGTGCCGTCGACGGTGAAGACGATTCGTTCCGACGTCCAGTCGATGGTGTACTTCATGAACTTCTTCTGGTTGTTGTCCGTCTTATGAAATGCGCCGCGGTTGTAGGTTGTCACGTCGCCCTTGCCGAAGTAGTTGGACTGCACCTCGGTTGGATCCGCGCCGAGCCATTCCAGGTCGATCTCGTCGAGGGTGTCGGACTGAAGGACTAGGGAAGAGACGATTCCGGCGCCGGTGGCGGCTTTGAGGGTAATCTCGACACGGCCGAACATGATGTAGAAGAGCGACATCAGCTGCGGGGCCTGGCCGGAGGCGGCGACTGAGAAGGTTACGCCGTCGCTGCCGTAGGTCGGGTTTCCGGAGGCGGCGAATGAGTTGACCGCACCCTGGGTGAAGTCGACGTGGATTGACATGCCGAGAGCTGTGTCGGCTGGACATGTTGCTGAGCAAGGAAAGTTAGCTAACGATTGATATGGAGGCGTTTGTCGTGTGACGTTTGACTTACTTTGATGGAGGGGATTGCATGTCGAATATGTCTGCGCTGAAGCTGTTGTGACCAGCGCCGTCGCCGCCGCAGCTAATACGTTTCTGCCAGAGAAGAACATCGTATGTGATGTGTAATGTGTTACACGGGCGACTCTAGTTGAAAGAAGCAAAACGAATTCGTCGAAGTGATGAGATACAGAGAAAAGTTCTTTCACTTGCAGAGATCCACTGGAAAGTCGAACCACCGGTGGGGGATCACCGCAAAGCAACGCTGCCCGTGGCCAAGTTCTCTGGTAAGCAACTGGCGACGTCACAGGGAAGCGGGCAAGGATCCGTGTAAGCCCGTGGTCCGTCGCACTTGTGAACAGAGAAACGGGTAGGAAAACAACACACGCACGCTGGTGTGCCGTGATAGACCGGCGGCGGTGAGTGGTATTATATGGGCATGGTCTTCACGTCTGTCCAGCCACTGGCAGGTGCAGTAGTGTCATCGGGCCAACCCATGTCAAGGTAGTAGTCTGCCATGGCTGGTGGGGTTGTGGTGTATGGGAGGCCGAAATTAGAGGACGGACGATAAGGAAAAAGAAAAGAAAAAAACCAAGATCTTGGGTAAAACCTCTCTCCAAGACAGGCCGTTGGGCTACAGTGATGAATGGCCTTGTTCCTTGGGGGCCTTGGAGCGCGAGAGAGAGAGCTGGGCGGGTATTGTTTGCGCCCCTGTTCGTTGTCGTTCCCACTCGGATTGGACGAAGGGGCTGGGATGAACTGTGATTGGTCGTGTTGTGCGCATGGCTGGTATTTCCAGGTGGCTGGGGCCGCGCAAAATCCTTGGCGCTAGGCCTGTCGACTCTCTGATACTAGAGCGTCAGTGCTCGAGCGTTTTGTCCATATCAGGGCGAGTGAGATCCTCTTTCTTGGTTTTGACTCGATGGTACCAGTTACCAGGGTTGATGACGAATGCGTGCGTCGACGGGCTGTTTGTCTCGACGCAGGTACCAGAAGATTGCCGGAAACCGTTGACCGCAGGTCTGGCTCCGTGTACTTGAAGGAGTGATCGATCCCTTCTTCCGCTTTGGCCGATGCCAACTCAAGCTCAGCTGGCCCGGGTCCTGGTACACTTATCGTCCATGTTAACGACAAGGTCAATCCTGCAAGGCCGAAGTACTAAGTCGCAATGATCCGAATGCGCGGTGCATTGAAGTCCGGACTGGAAGCTTGGAAATTCGGGCTCCATGCGAAAAGGCCGAAAGGGTCCCCGATTTGAACTCAATTCGGGCCCCATCCCGGAGCCAAAACCAACCGGCCCTATTCTCTCATCCGCCGGCCGCCGCGACCGGCACAGCGCAATCCTTCCCGCTGAGCCAGCGATCTTCCCCCCTCCGCGCCCGAGCAACAGCTATTTGTGACGCATCACAGGCGGCCAGCCGCGATCGGGACCCCTAATTACCTAAAAATTACCGGCGAATCACTAGTAGCACAATGCGGGGGCATGGGTAGCTGCGGGTAGCTGCGGGCTGCCCCACCATTTCGCGATCACTCGCGCCTGCTCCGAGTGTCAGATACGCCTTACGCTCCTTTATCTCGACACAGGCCAACCGTCATACACCACCCTTATCACACCTTAGACTCCCATTGAACGTTTGAGCCTACGTTTAGAACATTCACGTTTTCACAGATGCAAAAGTTGAACACCATGTATTCAAGGGCCGCACACCGAAGCCTTAATGGCACCCTATCGCGGACTGCTCGTCCCTTATCTTCATCTCAACTGATAGACCTCCCGCTCCGGAGCGTGGCCGCCGTGACGCACAATACCACTCCGTCTCAACGCTCGTTCACCTCCAAGTCAAGCTACAGATCGGTCGCAGATGCCGTTCCTGTCGAGAGGCAAGCTACCTTTGAGAAGCGCCAGGAGCCGTCACCCTTCGATGGGGTCCGGGAACGCAGAGCCAAGGCCGGCAAGCTGATAGCGGGCGTAGCTGCCGCTTCAGATAGCGATATGTTCAAGTCTCCCGTATGAAAACTTTATCTCACATTAGGATATGCGCTGACTTAGAAACAGGCAGTCGGCAAGCCGAAAGCAAAGCGATGGGACCGTATGCCCTTCTCCCTTGCCTGAAAGCTCAGAAACTCTCACTCACCATCCCAGAACACCTCTCACTTGAGTCACTCTCAAGGCACCCATGTTCCCTGAAGCAGGCCGCCCGACACCTCAAGAAGCCAGGCCTCATCTCCCTCGGCGGCGGGCTGCCGTCGAGTGCCTACTTCCCCTTCGCCGAGCTCTCCATGCGGGTCCCCACGGCCCCGCACTTCTCCGAAGCCGAGACCCTCTCCTCCGGCCAGGTCCTCACTGTCGGTAAGTACGACATCCGCGACCCGGAGAAGCCCAATGCCGAGTACGACCTCTCCGTCGCGCTCAACTACACCCAGTCCACCGGCTCCGCCCAGATGATGCGCTTCGTAACGGAGCATACGGAGCTTGTGTATAACCCACCCTACGCCGACTGGCAGTGCTGCCAGACAGTGGGCAGCACCGGCGCCCTCGAGCAGACGCTGCGCATGTTCTGCGACAAGGACAGAATGGATAGTGTCATGACTGAAGAATATACCTTCTCCACCGCGCTAGAGACCATCGCGCCCTTGGGCGTCAAGGCCATTGGCGTCCCAATCGATGAAGAAGGCCTCCTCCCAGGAGCCATGGACGAGATCCTGACCTACTGGAATCCCGCAACCCGTGGTGGTCGCAGGAAGCCTCACCTACTGTACACCGTCCCTTCAGGCCAGAATCCGACAGGGGCGACGCAGTCCGCCTCCAGACGGAGGGCAATATACGCCATGGCGCAAAAGCACGACCTCTTCATCATCGAGGACGAGCCTTACTACTTCCTGCAAATGCAGCCCTACACCGGCGCCGGCGCCCCCGCCGTCCCTCCACCGGCATCCGTGGAGGAGTTTCTCGGGACTCTCATCCCGTCGCTTCTGAGCATGGACACGGACGGCCGTGTGCTGCGTATGGACTCCTTTTCCAAGGTGCTGGTGCCGGGCTCGCGGCTGGGGTGGGTGACCGCGTCGGCGCAGATCATTGAGCGCTTCATTCGCCACGCCGAGGTCGCGAACCAGGGTCCTTCGGGTTTTTCGCAAATCGCCGTGTGGAAGCTCCTTGATGAGACGTGGGGACACGAGGGATACTTGCAGTGGTTGATTAACTTGCGCATGGAGTACACGCAGCGCCGGGACTGGTTACTGGCTGCGTGTGAGAAACATCTGCCGCGTGAGATTGTGACTTGGACGCCGCCTGCTGCGGGCATGTTTGTAAGTTACAACCCTTTTCCAACCGTGTCTCTTTCCCCTGTTCCTGTTCGTGGCATTGCTGCCCGTCACACTAAGAAATGACTGTTGACTTCTTACAGCTGTGGCTCACTCTTGACCAATCCCGCCATCCCGACGGCACCTCGCGTCCACTCATCGAGATCGAGGAGGAGATCTTCAACTCTTGCATCGACAAAGGCGTCCTCTGTGCTAGAGGCTCTTGGTTCCGCACGGAGCAGGATACCCCCTTAAAGGACCTCTTCTTCCGCGCAACGTTCGCCTCTGCTAGCGAGAAAGACATGGATATAGCCATCCAGCGTCTCGGGGCCGCTATCAGGGGGAGCTTCCGCCTTTCTTGACCAAGATATCTCGCGTTCTGTCTCGGCATTTATGGTAGTCTTTCATGGCTTCTTCCGCGGCTTATGGTCGGGTAAAAGGGCACATTGCATAGCACGACTGGATTTGAATGCGGTATTTGGAGCATGGGTAATGAATGGGCTTCGTTCACCGCGGCGTAGTTGATGACCAGAAACGAAACTCGGCACCCTACAGCGTTGCCACGACTTCAGTCGTGGTGCTATTCAGGGCCATTAGATCTCATTTACAACGTGTTGACACTCTCGCTCAGCAGATATATCAGGGGAGAAGGCATAGAGGAGGAGGAGGGGGGGGGGGGGGAAAGGAAAGGAAGGGGGAAGCATGTCATCAGGGCACTGCAACTGCGCGTTGGCTCTCGTCTTTCATTGGAATTTTATTTCTCTCTCTCTCAATACCTTAGTGTACATTTCTCACCAGGTAGGATTCGTCTCGACGCGGGCGCCCTTTGCCTCAAAAGAGGACGTCCAGGCGATTAAATACCACCACCACCACCACCACCCACCCCACCAGAAACGAAATGGTAGAGTAGTATGGTAAATGAGATTCAAGGTGAGTTGTTTGGCTCATTGGGAATTCATACAGCGGCTGAATGGTCTGCCGATAAGCTCGCCACCCGATAGAAATCTAACCTGACCAATACCAAGGCGCAATTTCGTATGAAGCAAACTACATTAACCCAATTATGACTGACGGGAGGGCTAATTGGTTCGTTGCACAACGCCACTACATAAGGTCCTCGGGGCGTTGCAATACCAATCAATCTTACCTCAGGACACCTCTGATGGCCAGACAAGGAGACGAGCCTTGTCTTCAGAATCCATACGAGGCATCAAGTTCGTAAGAACAGTAGCCTCTTGGCAAGGGCGGAAACAATCTGACCGGAAAATACGACGAGCTTATTCCGACCTCGTAGATATGTATTCATTCCATTGTGATTATCAAGACTTGCCTCAGCGTCTTCGTATTACTATAACGCCTTGCGACTATTCCGCACCAACCGTCGAAGCACATTCAGTCCTGCTTCGGGCCCCTATAAAACGCAACCTTGACTCCATCACCAGGCTGCAACACAATCTCGGCCTTGAGCAGCGGTTTCCCGCCGTCAACCTCGTACATGAAGCTCTCCACCCTCTCGAACCGCTGGAACAGCCGGCAAAGCGTGTACCCCATCTCCGTGAGCGCGAACTGCTGCCCAATGCAAATGCGCGGTCCGCCGTTAAACGGGACATACGTCCACGGCTTCGGCTGCCAGTGATACCACCTCTCCGGGCTGAACTCGTTAGGGTGTGCAAACTTCTCCGACACGGGCGGGTACAGGTCCTCGCGCCTCTGCATCAAAAACGTCGAGTACCCGATCGGCGTGTGCTTACACACGGCCAACGGCAGGGACCCATCCGGCCCTCCGCCGACGGGCAACGTCGTGTCCTTGAGCGCCAGGCGCACGTTGAAGGGAACCACGGGGTATAGTCTCAGAGTCTCGCTCATGACGTTCTGCAGATACTTCATGCTCTTCAGGTCAGCGTACGTCGGCTCGCGGTCGAGACCGACCTGCTCCACGATCTCGGCGCGCAACTTGCGCACCACTTCCGGATGGCGGCCCAGCTCGTAAATGATCCAAGAGAGGGTGGCCGCGGTGGTGTCGCGGCCTGCTAACAAAACGGCGACGATTTGGTCACGCAGAACGGTGCGGTCGCGGGTAAAGCTTGCGAGCTCGTGGAGGAAGGTGTAGCCTTGGTCGGATTTGGACTTGGAGGCGAGCTCTTCGGGGCTGAGGCGCAGGGCGCGGTCGATGAATTTGTTGACGAAGTCGTTGATTACTCGAAGGCCTGCACGGAAGGAGGCGCGGGGGACAAAGGTCTTGAGTTTAGCTGCGCGGGCGATGATATTTTGGACGCGCTGGACTTCGTTGAAGGCCTCTGCAAATTCTTGCTTGATTGTCCTGGACGCGGGTCTTAGTACGTTTCCACGGGTGAGAGGCGGCTAGGGCCATACGTTAGAGACTCGACATCTTGGCCGAGGAGGAAGTCAGTTGCTACGTCGAGGGTGTAGCGGAAGAAGAGATCCGAGACGTCCATGACTTTGCCGTCGGCGTTGATGTCGACGCGCTGGTCTTTGCCGTCGAGAGCACCACCGTTGGCAATCGCCTTGAAGAGCGTTTGGATGTGCGACTCGAAGCACTGCAAATCGCTGACACGGTCCTTGACGAACTGCGGACGGATGAGCTGTCTGCTGGCATGCCACTGGTCACCATCGGTGGTGAAGATGCTGTCGCCCAGAAACTCTCGCCACTCTTTATGGAAAGGCTCGCCCTTGCCGTAGTCGGAGAACTGCGTAGCCAAAATGGCCTTGATATTCTCGGGCTCAGCAGTGAACACGATACGCATGCCGAGAATCCTCTTCTCGCCAGTCCAGCCATTGATCTTTGACAGCATGTCAAGCCAAAAGTCGACATTCTTGTGCGTCACGGCCCCACGGACGGCCTTGAAGACGAAGTCGATTCCTGGCATGTGTGAGCGTTGCGGGTCCTCAGGTACCATGGATGGAGGGGAAGACCTTCGATTTCATTTCTGAAAGGTCGTAAGAGAAAAGAAAACCTACCGCCGGGAAGACGGGCGTTCAGAGCTTGACCCCGCGTGCCGGGAGCCAGACGGCGCAGGCGCATGGATTCGTCGAAGCGCTTGACGGCGATCCATAACCACCAAGCTACAATCGCGAAGACGGCGATGGCCTTGACGGTGAAGAATTGCAGGGCAGTATCAATCAAGCCCATGTTGATTGCTGGGAGAGGTCAATATCACACTGATCTCATGTAACTTGGAGGATGGTCGACGACGTGAAGGTCGGTAAATAGAAGTCTCAACCATACAGGGAGGAATCGTGTAGCGTCTGAGTGTGTCAGACGACTGATGTTAGACGGTTGCGGCAGTGAGGATCGTGAACCGCAATTCCTGTTGCGGCGCTCCCGAACAGTACAATGATTCGAGGAACCCGCCCGAAGTAGTTCGAGAATGAGAAGGTCAGAAAAGAATATCACGAAAGCGAGAACGGAGAATCGGGGTGAAGTTCAAGCCTGGACGAGCCAACGGAACTTGAGGCAGGACGTCTGATAATATGGAATGAGCACAGACTAAGAGGATCATGGGTATTAAGTATGTATAACAGTGACCGCCGCGTGAGGATTCGGTACGTTTTGTCTCTTCGATCCCCACTTGGAGGCCCTGGTCCTGGTCTTCCGCACTTGGACTGCGTTGCGTCGGTCCTTCGCGAAACACTTGCCTTTCTAGCGTGCTAGCGGCCGTCTAAACCACATGGCACATGGCAGAGCACATAGCTCTCTCTCTTTATCCCCCGCGCGCCGTAATGCTTTCCCATACCTTCTTCCTCGTTGACACTGACTGTGTCATGGCAATTAGCATACTAACATTGTATGGCTTTATTCGCATCAATCTGCGTGGCTCATAAACATATAAGGCGGTGTGCGTACAGGACCGATGGGCGATATAGTAGAATTAGACTGTTGCACTACGGAAGCACGTCTAACCGACGAGCCCCAGAAGTTTTCGACGATGCTTCGGCGGGGGAGCTGGTCGACGACTACCCGAGGACCGAATCCCTGGACGAGCGAAAACCGCAGAGATCGACTTGATGATGAGGGCAGGAATGCCGATCTATAGGAGCAGCTTCGCAACGCAGCCTCTAGCCAACGAAAGAAAGGCACTAGAAGAGCCGGGTTCGGGACGCCAATGGCTGTGGCAAAGGGCCCTGCAAGGAACATGCCCATGCCGAGGTGCAGCAGAGGAGAAAATCACTGTCGGACTGTCGGAGCAATTGGACGGTTGGCGAACCGAGGAAATGGGCCTTTCGGAAGCTTCCAAGGCAGGGATAGTAACAGTGTTAAAACCAGTTGTTAACTGTGTTATAAGGCTCGAGTTGTCGATCGGAAGCCGTGTCAGACGAGCTGTAAATTACAGTATGGGTACTTCATCGGAATGCGCTACGATCTGAATACCCAGAAAGGGAAGTTCGCTGCCGCCACAACGGCATAACCCTGCCTCCCCGCAGCATTGAGCTTCCCCTCTTTGATAACCTTTATGTCCGGGAAAAACGGGGTCTTTTCCACGCCGAATGATGAAGAAAAACTTAGCAGTAGTTACTGACTGACAACTGTGACAATTTTAAGCAAAACCTTGGACTGGAAGCTCAGAATGAGCCATGGGACACCGTGAACCCCAATGGGTATACCTCGATGGGTATACCTAGGCTCAATGGGTAATTCGAGGTTATGAAAACGATCTTCGCCTCCCCCCGCTATCCTGGCCAGCCCGTCCCGGCTGGGTTGACTCCTCCAAGCTCAAAGCAGAGAAGAGTAGCTACTGCGATGATAGTAGGCTGCCTGTAAAATAGTGACTTGGTTTGTTATACGGGCGTCATCTATAAACTGGCTGGTTGATGTTGTGCAGGAAAATCCGTCACAAATGACCGGTCATACAGGATGGAGCGCAGCCTAGTATCAGCCCAACATCCTCAACGGTGCTGTTCTCACATTCCCCCGTTCTCCCGTTCTCCCGTCCCGTCTAGGAGGGCATCTGGATGAACTTCTGATCCAACGGGAGACGCATCGGCCATGACGACCGTCGGAGGCCGTCTACAACGCCGAGGACGAAACTGCTCTGGTAATCCGGGCGAGGTCAACAAATCGGGTGTCAGGTAATGTCATGCAATTGTATTACTGGCCAACGAGGTCATTACGCAGCCTCAGAAATGTACAAAAGGGTATTTAGCCGTACAAGAGCTATTCCATGTCTCGAACCAACGATCATGTGAAAACGGGACGTGAACAGCTGCTGTTGTCTCCAATGCTTTCAAGCAATCGTGTAGGCACACTCGGTCGCGTTTCCCTGGGTGCAAAATGGCATCTGAACCGGCTCCGACCTGACTCCTCGAGCTACCATTCTCTCTCTAAACTCAGCCAGCCTCGGTGCAGCGTCATACTGACTTCTGTTCTGTCCCGAAGCATCTTGGCGGCCTGACCAGAGAACCTCGCCAGCAGCACTGGCTCTCGGCCACAAAATGCCGTCAATGCTGACTGGGTCAATGGACTCGCTCCATGCAGCTACTTCTCCCCCTAGCACTAACTTGGCTTCTTCTTCCGTCAAGTTCGCTCTCGGATCATGGGAGTAAACAAGTCGCCAGCCCTTCGCAGGGGAACACCAGTCGTTGAATGGCAAAAACTGCTCGAAAGCCGCGCCATTATCGAAATTCATCCAGTGACCCCGTCCGCAATCGAGATACTGTCCAAGTCAGTTGATTTCTTCAGAACGCTTCATCGCTGGATTGAACTCACCCAGTAGTTGTAGTTGCTGTCAATTACTTTGTGACCCTGGCTAGTCAAGTTCTTGACAGCTCCCTCTCCCAACCACGATTGAATGACTACGTCGTCTCCGAGAGTGATGTTCCAATCGAGCGCGATCTCCTCCCAGACAAAAGGTACAAGTCCGTGCTTGCGAACTCGGGCATGATTCTTGTCCATGAACTTCTGGAGGAGGGGTTGCAGAACTTCCGAAGAATTGGACTTAACTCCGTCGTCCAGCATGGAGTCGTTCCTGTTCAGTTCATCACCACCAGTGTGGAAGTAAGCCGTGTAGGGGTTTACTCGTGGCAAAAGGTCGTCGAAAAGCTTATCAAGAAATTCATCCACTCGAGAATCATTCATCCTGAAGGCACCGCAAGGCGGTTCCTGACACCACCACTGATATGGCTTCTCGTTGTAAGCCACGATGAGTTCCGGATACGCAAAAGCAACCGAACCAGTATGACCAGGCATGTCAATCTCGATGATTGGCTCGATTCCGCGGTGAACGGAATACTGTTGGATTTTTGCCAGGTCCTCTGGGGTGTAGGAGAGACCCTTCTGGTAAGCACCCTTGGCGGAGAGATCCGGCATCGCAGGAATATCGAGGGGCCAAGACTGCGAATCTGTGACGTGGATGTGAATTCGGTTCAGTTTGTTCCACGACATAGCATCAATGACCCTGAGAACGTCTTCCACGGGAAACCAGTTTCGTGCCACGTCGATGAGAATTCCTCGGTGGGAGTAAAGCGGCTCGTCCTCAATCGCGATTGGCGCTAGCGAGGTGTACCAAGAAGTCCCGGAAGTATGCTTGTAGAAGAGTTGAGAGAACGTTTCGAGGCCTCGGAGGACACCGGTCGAAGACTTGGCCGAAAGAGTTGCGGCACCGTCCTCTGTAATGTTCAGGGAGTAGGACTCATCAACTTCACCAGCGAGAGGCTTGAAGGTATTCGGCTTGTCTTCGCCCGTCTGTGTGATCTGGAGTGACGTTACCGCTTTCTTATCCGCCGCGTTAAGATGTGGCTCGAATTGGGTATTCTTCGGGTGGAATTTCCAAGGAACGAAGTTTTGCTGGAAGATAGCGCCCATGGCGCGAGATACGCCGCCCTGCACGATGTCTTTGCTGCTGAAAGTCGAACCTGGAGCTGGGCTATAGCCATAAGTGTAAGGCAGCTGCAGGTGAAACAAATTCTCAGTATTCTGTGTCTTGTCATGGGAAGGAGAATCAGAGCAAGGAAGCCAGCGTACAGGTCCCCCATTGTATGTAATTTCCAGCGTCTGGGTTATGAATAGAGTCGCTTTGCCAGTCGAGAGCTTCTTTGGGGCGGGCCAGATGCTGGCGTCGACCTGACCCAACGCGAGAAAGAGGAACGCCAAAAACAGCGGACGTAACATGGTGGGCGTTGGCAATCAGAGAATATGCCGGGTACAGACGAGGGAAAGTACCCGTTGCTTCGGTCCTCGGTCAATGACCCTGGGTCGCAGCTGGTGTTTATAAGAAAACCGTTGCACGAAGCTTCGGCAGTGTCTCGCAGATCAGACCTCTTGGAGGTAAGCCTCAAAGCCACCGCGAACCAGGCGAAAGAAACAAGGACAAAGCAGTGATCTGCATGTTCGTTGGATCCTTGTTACTGTGGGAATTGGCCGGCTGAGGCAATGCTGGTGGTTGGGAACTGAGTGGTTGTGTGCTGTGATAGGTTGGCTGCGGTTCAAGGCGCAACGTTACGTCAAAGGTTCGAGGTCGACTCGAGCCCGCTCGACAACCAACGCTACTGCTGATGACGGAGGGGCGGCGAGCTTTTGTGCGGAATCCTCGAGGGTACACCGGACTTAAGGGTTTTGACAGAAGGACAAATAAAGGCAGACAGAAGTGATTTATACCAGGTAAGAACTGCAGTGCGAATGCAGGGCTCGGTTGGTAATGGTACGATGCAATATGTTAATCTCTGTCGACTGTCTGTTCGTAGTAATCTAGACGATGGAAGCGGGCGTGATTCGTCGTTGCCCCTTGCGTACAAGGGGCATGCCTCTATCAAACTTTAGGGCATAGGTCGAACAACTGCGAGAAACGATGAGCTGAAAGGCCGATAGGCCGGGCTGCAGTGACCGGCGCGATGTAAGGTTGGGACGGATAGTCGACCGCTTCGGCCGCCGTCGTGGTGCTGTATATGCGAGACTGTCAAAGGGCGTCCGTTTGTTGGAAGTTTTTCAGCGGATGAAGACCGATCACCCAGTGACCAGCTGCAGCTTGATGAGAGATAAAGATGGCAGCCCAAGCGGGTTGATGCATGAGACTGGAATATTGTGAGCGGCCATTTGGATCATCATACCACCCGGAGGGGGCGACGTAGCAAGGGTCCAGAGGTGAAGGGCAGGGACGGAAGCGGCCACCGTGATAGCAACGAACATGGAAGTACCTAAGCATAGCCAGCCGGCGTGGCGCCAGGGACCGGGGGGGGGGGGGGGGGGCGGGGGGGGGGGGGGGGGGGCGGCACTAGGGGCTCAGTTCAACTTTAACTGCTGGCCACACTCAATAGTGAAAAAAGCCCGAGGTGCAGTGAAGGAGCTGCGAGCTAAAGGGTAGGTAGAATGGATTTTCTCAGAGTATCCATGGATGCCTAAACTTTGAGAATGACACAGTCGAGCAGAACGCTTGTAAGCCTTGCCTCATACGAGAAGGAACGCGAGGCAGTTGCGAAAACTGGATTCAAATCTTGGGAAATGGAGAAAAACACACACATACCATACACAAAACCACCAGTCGCGGGTATGGTCACTCGACACTTTGCAGCAGCCAAGGTTGTCAGCCAAGGGTTGGAGTGACAGCTTGCAGACCAGCATCAAAGATATGCAACGTAAGATCCTCGTCCTCTCTGATAGGCCACCCTCAACATTCTTTTCTAGCTTCGGTGCACGAAGGCGTAAATTGCCGCCTGCCAGCCAGATCATGCAGGTGCAGCAAGTGAGTTAGTCTCTTGCCTGCACTGTAACATTTCATCGTTGAGGAGAGCATCAGTTCGTATTTCGAGACACCTAACAACGAGTTGCTGGAGGAGCTCGGTATACTTCCTGCTTTCCTATCTCTCCACTATGTACATAGGATACCCGATCAAGCTAGGGCCGCTTCAACCCAGCATCAACATAGGAAAGCTGAGTCTGCATGTCTGACTTCGATATTTCTACGTGGTCGGCACGCTTCAACGACACCTATTTCTGTGTAATTCTCATCAGTGTTGGTTTGCTCTTTTCGTATTATTGGCTAGGATTTGATGTCTACCGAAGCCTGAGGTGTTAATTAGCTTCCTCGAGAAAGCGCCGGCCACAAACCCTTGAGGGTCTGGCTTGAAGGGCGCAAATAAGAAACAGGTGGGTATTCCTTCAATGAAAGAGTGCTACAATGGGATGGTGAGACAATTTGAGGCTTCCGACGAGTCATATCGCTGCCTTCTTTGAGATGACAACTCCTTGATTGGAGTGACAAGGGAATGAAAT
This sequence comes from Colletotrichum neosansevieriae, assembly GCA_036785495.1. Classification (NCBI taxonomy): domain Eukaryota; kingdom Fungi; phylum Ascomycota; class Sordariomycetes; order Glomerellales; family Glomerellaceae; genus Colletotrichum; species Colletotrichum neosansevieriae. Next base: position 96,779 of record JAVHLV010000148.1, on the reverse strand, counting down.
CCTGTGGTAGGTGAATAGTGCCGCAAGACAGTGACTTAGCAGAGCCGTTGGATGCTGAATAATGGTGTGGCTCAGATGGCAAAGTCTCTTTGAGTCACGTGCCTTCCCCTTTTTGACCAATCAGCACCAGGGAAAGGTCTTCTGTAGACCAAACAAGAAGTTGTGGTCTTTCCCACCACAGCTAACTCACGTTGCATCATCATCACATTCTTTTGTTGCAGTAGAAAACCCTACAGCAACAACGTCTCCCAACGACTGCTAGCCACCTATATACCCCTACTCAGGCCGCAGATACCGACGCGCAAAATTCGCATCGAACCCTCCCATAATATCCTGGCGCACACACTGCCGGTCCTTACTCCTTAGCAGCTACGCGTCTTTTCCTACGGTCGCCCCCATCTCCCAACAACTAACTCCTAGCGATCACATCCGAAGTTTGACGCGCTTTTCGCCTAGCTGGCGCTTTCCAAAATGACTGTCCAAGTTGTTCTCAACACCCCGCTGGCGGATGCTCTGACGCGCGCCATCCAACCGAAACTTGTTGAAGCAGGTTGGGGATCCGACGATGGAGAGCTCGCCGAATACATCATTCTCATGCTCGTCAACGGTCGGAGACAAGAGCAGATTGCGCACGAACTCGCGACCGATCTTCTCGGACTCGACCCCGCCGACCCTGCCTGTAGTGATTTCGCCAGCTGGCTATTCCAAGAGGCAGAGCAACTCAACGCACAGCTGAATGGCACCCAGATTGAAGCTGTTGATGCCATGGCTGGCATGCCTCAGCAAAGTGCTCCGTCCGGCGATATGGACACCGATATGGGTGCGAATGACACGAATGAGCTCAATGCGTATGTTTCCCGTCTTCGCAAGAATAACCCGAGTCAGCAACTAACAACTATTAGCCCAACTGGCCCGCGCTCGATGCGCAACGGACCCAACGCTCGTGGAGCAGGACGCGACAAGCGCATGCTTGGGCACATGTCCAAGGCTATGGACAGGTCAGGCGACTTGATTCTCCATCGCACTCGCGGCAATGATAGAATCAACTCTCACGGTCGCGGTCCCCCTTCTGGACCGAGAGGCGCCATGGGCGGACGTGGCGGTCGAATGAACGGTCGGGGAGTGAATATTCAGGCTGGTCTGAATGCTATGGCGGGCATGAACGGTCAACAAGGGCCTCCGGGAATGAGCGGAATGAACAGCATGACTGGTGCTTGGGGGATGCCCGGAGCGATGCCCGGAGCAATGCCCGGACAGCAACATATGGACATCATGGCAATGATGCAACAGCAGCAGGACATGATGACTCAACTTCAACAACAGATCATGAACCAAGGTGGTGGCCGTGGCGGGCGTCGTGGTGGCAAGTCTCTGTTCGATCGAACCCAGAATCGCAACAACTTCAAGAATCGACAAAACAACGACAGATCAGACTCGGCGATGACGGAAGGTGGTGCCGAGGGTGACGATGGCGAGATGGGACAATCGAAACGCGAACCGCCCAACCCGGATGAAACGGTGTGCAAGTACAATCTCAAGTGCTCGAACAAAGAGTGCCCATTTGCGCATCAGTCCCCTGCAGCGCCACCCGGGGTTACTGTCGACCTTGCCGATGTCTGCACCTTTGGCGCCGCTTGCAAGAACAGGAAGTGTGTCGGACGCCATCCCTCTCCGGCAGCAAAACTTGCGCATCAGGGAGAGCAGGATTGCAAGTTCTTCCCCAACTGCACAAACCCAAGGTGTCCGTTTAGACATCCTGACATGCCTCTGTGCCGCAACGGAGCCGGCTGCACCACACCCGGTTGTAAATTTACACATGTTAAGACCAAGTGTAGATTCAACCCCTGCAAGAATCCTCACTGCATCTACACTCACGAAGAGGGACAACAGGGAGTCTTTAAGGACAAGGTCTGGACCGCGGACGGCACCAGTCATGTTAGCGAGCGTTCGTTCGTGGACGAGAAGGCCGAGCCAGAGGTGATACTTTCTGAATCGGAAAACGCCGTGAGCCAGGAGCAGGGCAACTATCAGGAAGTCATCAGCTAGAGGAATCGCAGTCCTAAATACGTTGTATACTGGAGAGGAGTGGACTGGGCTCAGTGTGGAGGCTCCAACAAGAAGACTATGGACATGGGAAAGGCCCTCGAGGAAGGGGAAGGGACATCTACAAAAGAGGCCTTGGCTGGCCGTTAAAGGAGCAGCGACTTCTTGTATGATAATAGGGCGATGATGTATGGCCAAAGCGGCAGGGCACATTCGGCGTTGAAGGTGCAATTATTCCTCTGTTCACGTATAGAAGCGGCTTTGGGCAAGCTAAAAGACCCATCAGAAGACACCAAGATTGTGCTCTCTGAGAGCGTTTGGGCCAAGTAATGTATTCGTTATCTGGCCTCACTACCCGTCACCTCCCAAATTCTAGTAGGTGTTGTTTATGTTGTCGTCCGTCTGCGGTGGTGGTCTGGACTATATAGGTGGCATGTTCAAGCCAACGTATAATTTCTTAATGATTCCGGTAAATGAGAACTACTCCGCACATGTAAAAGCCATTTCTGAAACAAAATTCGACAAGCTTGCTGTATCAATCCATAGGACAATATCCATTCAGAGTGGTGGGTCATCGAGCTTCTTGGGCCCGTAGCTCCAAACGGTGGAGGGCACCCGCATGACCCCTGCCCAAAACCTCCCGCGTCGTGACGCCACTTTCAAACCGACAGCTTTCCACCTACACAAACACCTTTTTCCTTTGCCATTGACCTCGCAATGGTCCCCAGAAGAGCCGACGATGCTTTCATGGCTCTACTGAGAACCTACCATTCCCGTCGCTTCTGCCGCGCTACGGCTCTCGGCGCCCGCAGCGGCATTGCAGCATCTTCGCGATTCTCGACATCCACCCTACTCGCTGCCTCGGTTTCCTCACGCGGAAAGGATGGCAGACCGGCTCGCCCCAAGCCTCCGCCGTCAGCTCCCTCAGGGATCTTCTCAAAGGACTTTGAGCTTCCGAAACAGGTTGCCATCATCGGCGCCGGCATCACCGGCCTGACGACGGCGCATTACCTTGCGAAGTGGCTTCCCGAGACCTCCCAAATCACTATTTACGACGCCGCCGACCGCACCGGCGGCTGGATCAATACGCAGACTGTCGAAATCGAGTTCGGCGGGGAAAAGTTTCCTGTGCGCTTCGAGCGCGGCCCGAGAACCCTTCGCGGCATGGGAAAGGATACATGGAAATTCGACGACCTTGTGCTATGGGACCTTGTTTGTCACTACCGCCTCTTCCCGGCCGAAAAGCTGTTGCCGAAGCTGACCAGAGTCACACAATTATAGTTGAGAGATTTAAACATGATGGGCGACTACGTAGGGAAACGGTCTCCGCCTCGATACCTCTACTATCCCGACCACCTTGCTGCGATGACGCCTCTAAGCATCATCAACGAGCCCGTCTTCAAAGGCGCCATTCCGGGCATGCTGCACTTCCTGTGGTGCCGCCTAATGGTTCGCAATGGTATGAAGGAAACCAAACCTGATATGTCCGTCGCCGAGTTTACAAAGTTTGCCACGGGGAGTCAGAAACTTGTTGACAACATGGTTTCGGGGATGATCCACGGCATCTGGGGCGGCGACGTCGATAAGCTTAGCATGCGCAGCTTCATGCCCTCGCTATGGTGGCGTTTTCACGACAATTTGAGATCTCAATCCCGCGACAAACGAGACCGAGTTCTCATGCCCCGTCAGGAGATACTTTTGCTGGAAACCCTGGGCAAGGACAAGGAACTAAGGGCTCGACTTCACCATACACGGAAGGACCAGCTTGTCATGTTCAAGGATGGTATGAGCAGCTTGCCGAGCAATATCGAGAGAGATCTGCGGAAGAGGAAGAACGTTCACTTCAAGCTGGGCGAACCCGTCGTGGATCTTGGGTACAACCAGAAAGCAGACAAGGCCGTGGTAAGTAACACACTTAGATGCATGTTGGCGATTTACTACTGACTCTCTTGAACCAGATCACATCAAAAACCGCCAAGGCTCCTGTTTTATTCGACAAAGTCATATCAACCACGACGAGCAACGTACTCCACGACATGACGGCTGGTGCTGTTCCCATACTCGCCAACTCACCCAACGTGTCTATCATGGCCGTCAACGTATGGTATCCCCAACCAAAGCTGAACGAGCCTTACAATGGTGTCGGCTATCTCGTTCCCCGCTCGGTCGAGGACAACCTCGAGGGTTTGCTCGGAGTCTTCTTCGACTCTGACGTCCTTCCCCGTGCCGAAGGCGAGCCCGAGGGGACTAAATTCTTCGTCCTCATGGGCGGCCACTACTGGAACGACATGGGCATCAGGCCGTCCGAGGAAGAGGGCATCCAGATGGCTAAGAATGTCCTCGAGCGCCACCTCGGCATCCCCGCCGACACACCCTGCTTCGCCATGGCGCACTACGCCAAGGACTGCATCCCGCAGCACCACGTCGGCCACCGCGAGCGCATGGACCGCGCCGCCACCGAGCTCGAGTTCGCCTTCAACGGAAGAGTCGCCGTCGTGGGCGGCTCGTACACGGGAATCGGGGTCACGAGCGGCATCCGCGCCGCACACGACTTGGCGTCGCACATGACGCAGTCCGCTCAGCCCAACGTCGGCGAGACGGGTCTGGGCCAGTTCCAGGAGTACGAACCCGAGAAGTGGCATACTACTCGGGCCTCCTTGCACAGAATGGGTCGTGACATTTCACCCCAACTGTCGATGGTCCAGAGGATATTCGCTTAGGTGAGCTGATGCTGTGGTGTTTTCAGACCCTTTGAAGTGTCTCGCCAGAGCGAGAGCTCAATGGCATGGAGCAAGGGCGTACCCTGTCAATTACGTTGTACCATCATTGTTGGGGACTGTTGTCTTGCAAAAGATTCCGAACGGCTCTGAGATTCGGACCCTCAAATCAGACTAGAGATTTTGGGCACATTTGCTCCCCGGTATTTAGATTTCCAGTGTTCACAAGCCACACATCACCAGCATACAACACGTATGTTGGAAGAATTTACAAATTTATTGGGAGGTATCACTGCGACCATCTATCGGTCGACGTTGGCAGAGCGCGCTGCTAGCTCTAAAGGCACGATGACCGCCAAAGCCAGACCTCATCTCCTTGCGTCCACGTCCTGTATACCCAGCCCTTGGTATCACGTTCGCCATCAGGCCGATGACTGATAAAGGAAAAGTTAAAAGTAGAAGACTCGAAGAAAAAATTTGTGACATCCCATACCCGAATATCAGATATGCGCTTTTTTCCGCCGGGGGCCATCGGACTGCCACCTCGTCGGTCCGCTTTGCCATCGGCGCCAATCAAGCACATGTGCCGATGCTTAGTCGAGCACTAGAGGCGCTTGTTTGCTACCCGAGGTCCTGTTGCTCCCTTGGCTAGTTGGTTGCGTACCGAAAGATTGATTCGCATTTAAAGTTGGGCCAAGCTGGGTAGGAGCACCGTGTGTTGATGGCGGCCCATTACTATCGGCCGCGGCATGGGTCCTGACGGCATCGTCGAGCTTTGTAAGGAGATCCATCGTACTTGGTCCAGGACGGGAGGCTGCGCCGGTGGTAAGGCCTCTCCAGCCATCGCCGTGCGATTCCCAGATAGTCTTGAGAATCTTGTCGAACTCGTCGTCAGGGCCGACAGCCGCGTCTCCCACGGCGCGAGCAACATGCCACCAGACTTCATTACGCCTCGGCTTGCTTCTGACGTCCAATGCAAGGATCCTCGATTGCCCGGACGGGCTGTTGAGCGTGTAGCGGATGCAGATCCAGTCAACGGATCTAGCAAAGACTTCGACGCGCCCCTGGTTTGTGGACTCCAAATTTGCCCATTTTGATTCGATGCTTTCAATGGTTCTCAGGATCGGCAGCAGCAACGGCATGTAGACGATGATCGCTTTGAGACCGTCCTGAGTATTGACCATCCGGATGAGCATGTCCAAGACCCGTAAGTGCGGATTTCCATTTTCCAGCGACATCCGAATGTCACTCCTAGCCAGATCGAGAGTAGCTCTCCACCGTCTGGACTTCTGCGTGGCGTCGCCTTCTCCGGGCATAGTAATATCACTATACGTGAAGACGATTTGGCGAAGACTCATCCGCTCACACTTAATAGAGCCGCGAGCCTTGCCCATGGCTTCTAGGAACCCCACAAGTCGATCAATGGACTTGACATGACTCGTAAGCGTGTGTAGGATGGGGTGGCCGACCTGTTGTCGAATCCGAAAGATAAATTCGCCTCTTTTGGGGCTAAACGATACATCGCGGTCGATGCGGCCTTTCAGCAGAGTAAACTTGGATTTGTCCTCGACCCGGATGATGGCGTCCACCACAGTGTTGAGCTGAAGTTTTTCAATCGTCTCAATTGGTGAGACGGCGTTCTGGTCTTGGGTCAGTGCCACAGGAAGCTGTGGTTGAAGTCCCTTGAATTTAATTTCAATATGATCCTGGGCCCAAGATGAAGCTGGTTCGTGGGATTGACTTGATGCATCCTTTGATCCAGAATGTGCGCCAGCGTCGGCCTGGTGCAGAACTTGTGATAGTTTGAGTAGAAGTGACGGTATTCGGACTTGCTGGGGCAGTGAATAGTTTGTTGACTGCTTGATGAGATATTGCACCTTCTTTTGGTGCAAGTTTTGCAAATCGGTCACATGGGTGATCGTGCCGAGGACGAACAACGTCAAATTATTCCAGAAAGAATCATCCAGATCAGGCTGGCCTTTATTGAGAGGTAGTCGAGTGTGAAATTTGACCGGACGTGACGTCGTGTTGCGATCGCTGTGAGCAGTCAGTACTGATATTCAGCCACCTGTGTGTAGGCAAACTTACATCTGAATCAACCACCACTCGTCGCCGGCGAGACTCAAGGACACCATGACATGCCAATCTTCGCCCAAAGCTTGTCGCTGCAGCCAGAGCGTCTGGAAAGCCTCTCGCGTGCGAACGATTTGTTTGATGTCTTCGCCTCCAAGTGGACTTTTGCTTGTCTTCCAGCCAACACTGCGTCCTCTGCGATTGAACTCCTCGATCACGTAACCCCACCTTATGTTCTCTAGGCAGACGACGCCATCCTCGGCTGGGTCTTTCATGCCGTAGTTGAGGCGGTTCTCGCCAGAGAGTGTGTATTTAGTATGCGGTTTGATAGCCGCGAAACCTGTTACTGGCTCTATGACCAGAGTGACGTTTTCTCGCGAACCTAGTTGCATACTCAAGAAGGACTCCACCGGCTCCGTCGGAGAGACTGCGAGTGTCATCGAAGACTCCCTCTTTTCGAACCGAGGGTATGACAGCAGCTTCTTGTGGATAGACGAAAGAATGTGTTCCACGTGCTTGGCAACCGCCGTTTTGAGCAAATCTTCGGCAGAGAGGTTGTCAACGTCGAAAGGTAGCAGAAAGTCTTTGACTTCTTTGTTGTCCCGGTACCATCTTGCAACCAATCGACTCGAGTGTTTCGTATCTGCCTGGCCGTTGGTCTTCTTTGCACTATTGACGGCCACCATGATCCAGCTTTTAGGCCCTGTAGGTCCATATCTTGTTGTCCAATATTGGAGAGCCAAAGCTCGATTCAGAGGCTCCACCATCAAAGTTCCTGTCCACGTGCTGCGGCTTAGCTCGAGAGCTTGTCGCTTGAGCTCATTGATCTTGTGCGTGAGAACGAATTCATGAAGGAATCTGTAGCAACCTTCTAAACCGTCTTTGCCAAGAATCTCATTAATGTGCACTTCCAAAAAGGATACTAGTCCGTTTGATAGCTTGCTAGCGGATGGGGAAAAGGCGAACCGGAAGTCGATAAACCAAAATTGTTTTGTGAAATCCTCGTCGGCAATGGTTAAGTCTACCTCGAACTCACCCCTCACCTTGAAAGTAACTCTGCCGGAGTGTATGTCGTAGTTTTTGAATTGATGCGGGATTTTGTCGTAATCGTCGAGGTTGAGGCGTAAAGACAGCATCGTGTTTAGGTCATCGATCCACTTCAATTGCTCTTCCGGTGTCAATGGCGGTGGTGGGATGTAGCCAGGCTGCGTCGTGTTAGTTTAGCATCTCCCCAACTGCACCAGGACGTACCTCTGGAACCCAAGTTGCCTCTCCTGTCGTAAGAACCTGCAAAGCAGTCTTTAGGTCAGGATTCGGCAATCTCGCGCCAATGAGGCCTCTTTTCAGGTCGATCAGCAGCCCTTGAGCGTAATCGTACAGCACCCGCTTGGAATCGATGTGCGCCTTAATGTCAATGAGTTTGCTGACAGCCTCCGCATTCCTACTCCAATCCGTGATTACCAGGGCCTTGACCCATTTGGCATGCGCGTCTTGAGCAAACTTGAGCATAAGCATCTTCTTTCGCTTGTTCCCCTCCGACATATCATCCGGTGCGTCGTTTCCATGCGGGGCATTGCCGTTGACTACTGGTGGTGCCCATTTCACAGCTGCCATTTCCATGATCACCTTCTGCAGATCCTCGTGGGTTTGCTGCGCAAGTCGTGAGACGATTGTCGACAAGGGAATGTAGCCTTGAGTGATATGAACAATCTCTTCGGGGAGGTCATTCATCCTCGATTTTGGTTGGATCGTGAGGCCTGTATTCATCTGTGGGTGTTGCTTCCCACAGGAGTCCGGAACGCCGTTCGGTATGTTTCCAGGAGCGTCGACGGGTGCCTTGCCCTTGTTAGGCGACGTTTGCACATCCATTGCTTCACCGTTCATGCCGTTCAATTTCAGATTCCTGTCATGGTTCGAATGTGTCCCAATCTGACCTCCATTCTCCATATTGACGATACCGGGCATCGGGGGAAGGCCCTTCCCGACCTCGTTACCTGCCTCACGACCGTCCCCCCGGGATACCGGCCAAAAGGATGTCCTAGCCGGCGAGGGAATGACGAGCGATCGTTTGGAAGGCCGCGCCGAGTGAGCGACCGAGGATAATCAGGGGCTGATCCCAATCCGCGGAGGATATAAGACGGGAATCAGTCATCGGCGCCGGATGCGCAAGCAAGTCGAGTAGCGCAGTCGCATCAACGGAGCAACGGTGCCGGGTGAATACGACGCGATTCGTTTCCGGGATTTCTTGCCCGAAAGATACTCAAATCGAAAGTCGTGACTGTGGTGTCGTGGGAACGCGATGAGACAGCGTGATCTGGGGAAAGTGTCCCGGGCGGCGATCGTCGATCGGGGATCGCGCGGATTCGGTGTCGCTCAGAACTTTAAATGACGGTTGGGGGGCAATTCGACGGTTGAGAAATCAAGTTCCACGGGTGTCAAAAGTCTGGTGGATGTCTAGTGCACCGGAAGGCTTGGTGGTCGGCAGATGGTGAACGTGAGGTTGTGATGGAAAGAGCGTGCAGCCAGCCAGATCAGCAGGGCAGGAGGTCCAACCTGACCCTTCTCTTTTTTCCTTGGGCAAGCGCCAACCAGCGGATCCTGCCTGGTAAGCCAAAGCTTTCAAAAAGCACGTGACGCGTCCAATGATCTTACGTCGGCAGGGAAACTCCAGCTACAGGGGGGTACATGCACGAGTTCTGAAAGTTAGGTAAGCTATACTACGTAGGTAGGCGCCGTACCAAGGTACTTACCAGCTAAGGTACTTACCTACCTTGCATCACAATTAAGCTTATCTTATCGCCAGCTCAAGCTGGGACAAGCCAGAGAAGGAGACAACAAAGCAATGCCAAACCGACATTCTCTACAAAAAGAAACTCTTCAACAAACAAAGAGGGACGTATAGAATAGCAGTAGATTGGGTATATAGATAATAGCCGCTTCCAAAGAAAGCGTCTGACAACGGTTCCTCATCATCTTAGCACCCCTCATTCCTTTTGGGCCTGGAGTCAGCAGCGTACCACACACAGGCTACAAAGCTCACGCTGCTAGCCGGCGCAGGCTGAGCAAGGTTGAGATACACAGTGGCCGCACTTTCAAAGAGTCTGAATGGGTCGGAGAATGGAGAGGCTCCAAAAAGGCCGGAAGCATACTTCAGAAACCGGCCGAACGTTGAAGTTGCCAAAATTATGACGTTTTTCTACTATTTCGACTGGCACTGACTCCTCCCCCTGGCCCTAGACTGAAGCTCCCCTGCTGTCCGAAACCCGTACAACTCGACGCATTCCTCTTCCCTGCAGCTTTGACACATCAACTCAGCACACAGGCAATCAAATTTGGTAAACTTGAATCTCATTGATCTTCTATCGTCCCTAAGTCCGGCCAAGGAAAGCGAAATAATTCCATCATCCAACCAGTGTTCACCCTAGAGTGTCCCCTTCTGGCTTCCCTTGTTTTTGTCTTCTTGGTAATGTCTATGCCCTCCCTTCGATGGATATAATATGTGGCGCTCGCGTCTTGGGGCGGCGCAGGGGATATCGCGAATACAGTGGCCGAGGCATGCTTCTTTTGTTTTGGAATTGGTGAGGTAGGAGTTACTCAGCTGTGCATGAAGATATTTAGAATCAATTCTTCTATGTAGAGTAGCTACGCCAAAGCGTGCGACACTGACAGAACTTACAACTTGTTGGGAGCCTGAGCTGAGGTAGTGGGCCACTGGTAGCCAGCCGCATCACTGAACTTGTAGCCATAGCTAGACGTGAAATCATCAAGCACAGCGGGACCACGGGAGCCTACATTCAAATTAGCAACAAAGCTGGGGCAATGAGTTATCACAGTAATTCACCATAGGGGTACTCCATAGGGATAATCTCCTTGTTGTCGTCGAGGTAGTGCAGAAGAGGAGTGAAGATTCTCCAGCTAGCGTCAAGCTCGTCGTCACGAACGAAGTTGGAGTGGTCGCCCTTCAGACAGTCCAGGATGAGGGACTCGTATGCCTCAGGGATCTTGAGGTCAGAGAAGCGGCGGCGGTAGGTGAGGTCAAGCTCGGTGACAACAGTCTGCATGCTGAGACCGGGCAGCTTGGAGTTCATCTTGACATAAACACTCTCGTTGGGCTGGATGCGCATGACAAGCTCGTTTCTGGGGATGTCCTTAAAGATACCGGAGGTGACGTCCTTGAACTGGATACGGATCTCAGTCTTCTGCTCATTGAGGGCTTTGCCAGCCTTCATGATGAAGGGGACGCCATCCCAGCGCTCATTCTTGATGTATGCAACCATGGCGCAGAAGGTAGGGCATCTGGAGTCCTTAGGAACAGTGTCGTCCTCCTTGTAGGAGGGCTTGCTACCATCCAGAGACTTGCCGTATTGGCCAATTATGACGTTCTTGGGCTCGATAGCAGGCATGGCGCGGAGAACGCGGACCTTCTCGTCGCGAATGTCCTCGGAGGCGAAGGAGATCGGGCGCTCCATGGCGAGCAGAGTGAGAACTTGGAGCAGGTGGTTCTGCATGACGTCGCGGATGATGCCGAACTCGTCGAAGTAACCCCCTCGGCCTTCGGTGCCGAAGGGCTCCTTGAAGGAGATCTGGACGTTGTCGATGTTCTGCCTGTTCCAGGTAGAGCCGAAGAAGGAGTTACCAAAGCGGAGAATGAGAATGTTCTTGACCATCTCCTTGCCGAGGTAGTGGTCAATGCGGAAGAGCTCGTCCTCCTTCCAGTCGGGCTCAAGGGACTTGTGAAGCTCACGGGAGCTGGCAAGATCCTTACCAAAGGGTTTCTCGATCTATCCCGTGCTCGTGTTAGAGAGCCTGAACTTAATTGAGTTTAACGGGTAACTTACAACAACGCGGGCAATGCCCTTGGTGGGGTAGCAGCATCTCTTCAGGTGCTGAGAGACGATGGTGAAGACACTGGGAGGCAGCGCCATGTAGAAGAGACGGTGAGTCTCAGGCTTGCCAGCCTCGAGCTCCTCGAGGTGAGCGTTTAGGTTGTTGAAAGAGTCGTCGCGGTCGTACTGGCCGGAGACATAAGTGCACAAGCTGCAGAAGTCGTTGAGCTGCTGCTCAATCTCCTTTGTGGGGGTCTTCATGTAGGATCTGATGCGGCGGATGTACTCGTCGTGGTCCATCTTTGTGCGCGCATATCCGACGATCTTGATATCCTTAGGAAGGAACTGGTTCCGGTACTATTTGGGCCGCGTTAGTTTCACCAAATCTGAGGCATCGCAAAACGGGCCGGAGCAGCTCGTACCAGACCGAACAGAGCAGGGTACTAGGAAAAGTGTCAGCAAGTTGCCATGTCATCAAAGTCTTGAGGCCGCGTACCGTCTTCTTCTTAGCCAAATCTCCGGAGGCACCGAGAACAACGATGACGGTGTTCTCCTTCAGCTCCATGGAACTGGAAGGCGCGCAAAGTCAGTAAAATTTGGCGCTCGGAAAATTTGAGACTGCCTTCTCGGCGATCTTCAGCTCGACATCGGCGGTCTTGCCGAGTCCCGCTCACGATGTTGGGCTCGAGTCCATAGTCGCAAGAACGAGAAGACAGCTTGGTGGGGTAGGAAGGCGGGGTGACATACGCTGCTGCAGAGGTGAGGTCGGCCATGTTGGCGATTTCGTCAGTGAAGCGGCGCGACGATGTGAATTCGGCGAAGGAGGAAGGTATATGGAAGGGGTAAGGAAAGGCCTCTCCAGAAGAAACCAAAAGTTAGCAAGCAGAAAGCTAGAAGAGGAGTTGGGAAGGTTTTTGGAAAGAGATACTGGGCGGAATCCGGGACGGATGGATTGGGGTATTTAGTAATGACGAAGCACAGATGAAGATAGGGGTGCGCCGTGAGGTATGGGTACGGGCGTGGGTTGGACGGGTACACCTAAGACAAAAAAGAGCCGGACTGCGTACCGCTTTTTAGTGGCTTCAGGCGGGGGATGTCAGCTCAAAGCGGGAGCAGGAAGAGCTTACTCACAGTCGGAGGGCACTTGTTGCTATTGCTTTCTAGTGTGCGATGTACTGTACTTGAGTACTTCCCTGCAAGTCCCGCCGCGCTCGCTTTTTCACGCCTCGAAGCGAATCAGTCAGTGGGTACCTTAAGCTAGGTTCCCTTGATAGGTACCTAAGTGGGTAAGGTAGGTGAGAAGCAGCCGGATGAATTCAAGTCGACAGGCTGGTAGCACAGGCCTTATTTTTTTTCTCATCTTTGTAATCCTACCAAAGCTACCAAAAGGGAGAAGGTACGAAATCAGTTGAGTGAGGAGCACCTTGGTGAATTTTTCCACAAGTTTTCGGTGCGGTTTGACGAGTCCACGCTCCTCGTCGCACGCAGTCACCGGGCCTTTTTACCTCGACTTGGACTCGGCCTCAGGACTTGGACAGGGTTGATGTCAATGGAGGGGAAAGCAGGGGCAGTCTTCGGCATCGTCGATAAAATGTGGAATGCTGCCGGAGATTCTCACTCTTGCGTCGGTCTTAAGCCCGCCGCCCATCAGCACGCAGATCCAGAGGAGCCATCAATATCCGTCACTCCCAAGTCAGAGCTTCCTGGCATAGCTCCAGCTCGCACAGAGTCAGTCAAGCCGCATTGATTTGTCCGGCGCTGACGGCATGGACCTCGGCAATGGGCAATTGGATTGGGCACAACAAAGCAATTCCCCGTCACTAATTTATCATCCCTCTGGTACGGATGCGCCATGAGACCGACCTACTGCGCTGCCTGGCCGGATCAGATGGAAACTATCCCCATCGCTCATTGTGCGAATTCCAGATGTATGCACCTACGCGAGATCGGATACCTCGACTGAAGAGAAACTAAGGTACTCCCATCTGCAAGCTGCAGCAGAATTGTTGGACTAGCCGCCTGTCAGAGCGCACATCGGACCTCCATCAAAAAAAAGAAATCAGAGGAAGGCTAAAGGGGGATTCCATTGGCAGAAACAATAGAGCAAGAGCCCTGTGTCAGTCCAACCACAGCCCAGAGGCACGCAAGGTCCAATGTACACGCAAACTGCTGGGTAGACAAACGTGCAGACTGACGACCCTAGGGACAAGGCCTAGCAAGCAACGTGCTTTCCATTAAAGTGGTAGTAGGTATGACCTCAAGCAGCAAGGAGCAAGGGCCAACATCTATGATCTGGATGTCGCAGTGCCCTTCCTTGGCCTGGGCTCCACGCTCCAGTCTCCAGCTCCAGCTGCTGCAGCAATACTCCCAGACTCGCGTTCCCATCTTCCCAAACGCCGGACACCTCCTGATCGGACTTTGGCTTTAGATATGTGATCGGCCTGGGACCTTGGGCCTTCGCTGCGGTGAAGTTGCGACGAGAAGCGAGGGAACCGTGGGTCTTCAGCCAGCCTGTGTGAAACGGCGCCCCGTAGCAACAGACGCCTTGTCACTCTTGACTCTGACCTGGTCTATCGGACCCAGTTCCATTGGAGTCATATCTGTCGCGTCTGCAGGGCGGATATGCGCCGTCCTGCCGTCCTGTGCTTGGTAACCATTTCCTTCCACTTTCCCCCATCAAGTCCGATGTTGTCACCGCGGGGGGGGTTCTAAGTTCTAACAAGGCTCCACGGAAGAGAAGAGCTCCATCCTGTGCCGGTCCGGCCAATGCAACTGTGGCATGAATCTCTGCTGCAGTTTGCTGGAAACTGGCAGAGTTTGTGTTCAAAAATTGCCGCAATGCCCACCCATTCGAGGCGTTCCAATCGTTGCAACGAACAGCAAGTCCAGCGACGGGCTTTTATTACTACTACAACCGCCAACTAAGCAAAGCTGGCCAGTTCCGGAGTCGCTCTCAAAAGCCCCCACGGATCGGTCCTTCTTAACCCAGCACCCAGGCTTGCAACCACCGATATCCGACGTTTACAAAAGCTGTACGACCGAGTGTTTGTGACGAACTTGACGAAAGGAAATAAGTCTATGAGACGATTCCTGGCTGGTCTCCCCTTGCAACCCCCCCCCTTCGGCCTATATTCCGCCGTCTACTCACAAACAACCGATCCTATTCGGGAAATCCCGCGAGATTTAGGCTTAGGACGCCGGACCGCCAACAGAGCCGGCAATGCAACTGTCTCACAACTCCGCGGGCTCGGCGTCCAAGCTCCCGCGGGCACCGTGAAAGATTCTGGAACTCCGGTCCAGCCGCAGTTGTGTTTCCGAGTTTGCGGTTCTCTGTTGTACGAAGTGCAGGCAATCTTCTAGTGCTCGGCCGTCGATAAACCTGGACTTGATCAAAAGTGAATGCTATTCGGCACGCAATGGTTAAGAAGTTGAGGCTCGATTGCCGGTGGCAGATGTAATGCCTCTGGGTAAGGTACGTATGGTGATGCTAGTATTTTCCATTGACGGACTACCTCCCTGTCGACCGAGGTGCCTTATCCGCTCATGTAAAACTTCGGGCAAACAAACGTGCGAGGGGAGACCGTGAGGCCTGGATGGCGGCAGACACACAAACAAGTCCTGGCGACGACTGGGTCCGGTCGGCAACGCTTATGACCCCGAATCGACCGAGAAACCCAATTCAATGACGAGACCCACGTCCAACGCCGTCTTCGGTGTGAGAGCGCGGAATAGCGGAACGTGAACGCGTCGGGGCAGCAAAGCCACACCTCAATCATCACGTAAGCCGGATAAGGTACTCAGCCATATGAGGCTTGCTATCAGTGCTGAGATAAGCAGGTCCAATAGACCAGTGGGGAGGAACGCACCAGTGAGGTGGGTCCTGCCCAAATTAAGCGAGACGAGCACAATTTTCAAGCCCTACCAACAATTTCTGACTGAACTGCAGCCCTCCACTTTGGAGATCAACACCGACCACGACGACAATACCGGCAACAGTCTTTTCGCCCAAAGACAATCCTCAGCCTTTCCTTTCTCGAGTCCCTTTTGGTTGGAGCGAGGAGAACTAACACCGTCAAAATGCCTTCGGAAGCCGGTCACAGATGTGAGTTTCTTGTCGTCCCCTTTGCGCCGCATGACAGCTCGAGATTCGCGATTCGACGTTGAGAGAATCCGCGCGCCTGCGTGAATGATATCGTGACGATTTCGACACGGCAGGGCTGTGCGCTCTCGACAGATGACCACGCTTGAAGGCTTTCCCAAATGCAACTTGAACATCTGCTGACTTGAATCCTCGCAGTATACGTCAAGTAAGTCACTTCTTCGAACCCCAACTCCGCCGACATCGAAAATGCGATGAGCCATATGACGAGCCGCCAAGCACATTGACACGAATGGACCGCGAACCGGAAACACTGCGAACGTCGCCAAACCCGAATGGACCGATGCTAACGATACCTTCTTAGGGGACGTCACCTCAGCTACCAGCGTAGCAGACACGTCACCCACCCCAAGACGAGTCTGATCAAGATTGAGGGTGTTGACGACACCAACGCCGCCAAGTACGCTCGCCAGTCAATATCCGTCTCGCGAACGAGATCGCTAATGGAATAAACAGCTTCTACCTCGGCAAGAAGGTCGCCTACGTCTACAAGGCCTCCAAGGAGATCCGTGGCACCAAGATCCGTGTCATCTGGGGCAAGGTCACCCGCCCTCACGGTAAATACAATTCTACATTCATGTCCACGTCGACCCGCCTTAACAGGCTAACACGGCTTCATAGGCAACTCCGGTGTCGTCCGCGCCAAGTTCACCAACCCCCTCCCCACCCGCTCTTTCGGCGCCTCTGTTCGCGTCATGCTTTACCCCTCGTCGATTTAAACGGCTACCCATTGGACGGAGTTGGTAGTGAGGATGGATTCTGAGTTGGTTGCATCGGTCTGGGCAAGGACAAGGGCATAGCACCTTGCTTGCTAAAAAAGGCATCAAATCAAACTCGTCAAACCACCACATGAGGCGAAAAGCGCACACACACCCGCGGGACAAGAAATCATCTTCGCCTTTTCCCACACGCCTTTTCGAGACACATGGGAATGACTTCTGCGTGAACTTGAAAGCCGGTCACGGAAAAGCGTTGTGTTTTTTCATCTCTATGGGATCGATGACGAGTAGCTTCATTTCAGGGGGCTCGAGGACGGGAAAAGAACACAAAAAAATCAGTCATACATGATTTTTGCTTGGCCGGCTACACAAACGCGTTACGACGAACGTTAGATCGGGCGGCATTAATGTCAGGGTGTTTTAAAAAGACATGGCTCAGCGACGGTATTCAATGGTTTTCTCTGACAATATCCACTCGACGTATCTGGTGGCGAGCACGCAGCTCCCTGAACCACCGCCAGCCCCCCAGCCCTCCATTACTGCGTGCGAATTTCCAGGCTTGCCATCTCGTCCTCAATGACCATGTGCTCTCCTGGATTTCAGACCCCCGAGGCTGTGAAGTGATGCAAGTGACACTTCGTGCGCGGGTAAGATGATCTTAGGGCCTTTGGCATGTGGGTTCAGTTGATTGAAAATCCGGGGAACTTCTACCTGTACCCATTGGCCCTTGAATATGTCCGACCTTCCTGTCAACATGTGACAAGTCTCCTTCTCACTCCTAAGCTGTGGGAAGTGTCCGTATGTACTTAGTCCACTAACCCAGCCACAGCCGGGTATCTCGTTCGTAGGGTTAATGGCTACGAGCCGCTCGAGTCAGCCGGTGATAAGTCATCCTGTGAGGCGCATCTATAACTAGGGAAAATAAGTGACGTCAGGGTAGCACCCGTGAAGTGGAGTCGGGGTCCGGCCCCGTTCGGAGACAAGCTCCCGCCTCGCTCCGCAGATCAGCCGGCTCGGCTCTTGGTGTCAGGACAAGACCGAACATGTCTGGAATGTTTGATCCCGTGCTCCCTGTGGTTTGGAAACATTTGTCGTTTCCTCACGCCTTGTGTTGCGAACACCATCTCTCGCATGGATTGTCATCCGCGTCGTTGGTTCAGGAGGAGAGTCATCCAGCGTTTGGTTGATCGTTCGGGGCAGTTGTGCCGAGTACTATGCATCTTGAATCGACCGCCGGTAAAATTTCAACACAGTACATTGATTGGGTCGGGAACCTGGGCTAGATCCAGCTACTTTTTCTCCTTTGGTCGCGACATCTTTGATGTAGTGAGCGACAACAGGAGGCTCAGTTGCTCGCGTGGTCTCGCCGCCTCACTAATTGAGTTATGGATATCTAGACAAGGGATTTGTCCTGTACTTTTTCATCACAACTTATCTTTCCCCATTTTCACTTGTACTCCACCGTATTCAATGTCTTTTCCCTTGGTCAATGATGTTTCCCTATTCGTACTTGCAAATGACTAGAGAAACAATCCCCGTCAAGCCGTAAGAGGCTCTATAACGGCTTATTTGTAGTAGTGTTTCACTTGATCGATTACTTGGTCGTGTGAATATACTGAAAACTTTTTCATCTGCCAGAAAACTTTGACGAATACCGTGCTGTTGGAGAGCAACTCACAGAGGCGACTTAAGCTGACTTTTCTCTGGTGCACTTGGTCAGGATGTAACGTAGGCTCAGGGCACTCCTCCAGGCTTTTCTTTCTTTTCCGTGGATCAGCTGGTACAGAACCGGAACCCAGCACTTGAAAACATCGCCTCCAAGTTTTGTGTGCTCTGGGAAGAGACTGGAAGGTAGAGATTCCCACCAATTGCAAACCAAAGAGGATGGGATTACAACGAAACCGAGATCAAATCTACACTCCTGACGGTTTCGCGACTTCTTTTTACCTCACGGGCTGGCTTTTGTCAGCCTCAGACAACAATGAAAACGGCCTCCGTAGCTAGCTGCATACGATGTCGGGAAAGTCCGTCCCACAAGATTAGTTTCCTCATTCTATTTGGGCGGCAATCGAAGTCGTTTTTTATTTTATTCTGTGATATAGAGAGATCGAGTGTGTATGTTAAGGTGGCGACGTACTTAGTTCAACCAATATTTGCCGGAACTGCTACAATGTATCATCCATGCTCACAAATCGATGGCCCCATGGTTTTTATGCGGCTGGCATACACCATAGGCATGACATATGATGGGATAGGTTATTCGTCATTTGGCCAATGTCTCCGAAGGATAGATTCAGGTTTTCTTTTCATATCCGGTTTCATGGCCGGAATCCATATGAAAGAAGTCTGCTGAGTTACAATCCTTTAGTCGTCCTACCACATCATGCGGTCAATTGTTCAAACCGAATAACACGAGTCTTTCAATCGTAAGCTCAGTACAATCTTCTGACTGACCTTGCCACATGGTTTGCAATTAAACATGGCAGACTACTGTTGCCACTGTTTAACGAATCACAATACCGAACACGCGAACTCATGAATGAAGCAGAAACGGTCTCACGGGTGCGTTGCGGTCCAAGCTGACGAACAGCAAGGATAAATCCCATCAACGTTAGTGGAAGCGATGTTAGTGGAAGCGCTCAATGCCTCCCTCCATGAAACTTACCTGGGACTTCGGAAGTGCAACTTACCCGGGCTTTCTTCTCCTCACCGTAGTATTCGCGTCGTCGATACGGCTACGACGATGACAGGGGGAGCGTGAGTGATGGCCAATGCTATTTTCACGGGATCAAGGCAGAGATACGACCTCTCCTCTGTTGATCGATGACCCAGTAGAGTCTTAAATCTAGATGCCACGGCATTTTATTTCCCATGACCAACTCAATCTACTGGAACTGAAATTGATAATGCGCTGCGGTCCATTGTTTTACGCCTTGAGTCCCATGGGAGAAAGTAGAAGGCTTTTTAAAAACGCAGCTTCTTTCTGT
The DNA here is from genome assembly GCA_036785495.1 of Colletotrichum neosansevieriae. Lineage (NCBI taxonomy): Eukaryota > Fungi > Ascomycota > Sordariomycetes > Glomerellales > Glomerellaceae > Colletotrichum > Colletotrichum neosansevieriae. The sequence continues at coordinate 77,255 of JAVHLV010000148.1, read as the reverse complement.
TACCCAGAAGTCTGCCAGGCATAAATCACGACGGCGGGCGTTGTCATCATTTCCCTGGGGCTTCGTTAATGACTCCAGTCGCATGTTTACCGGTGCCAGCTGTACCAGAGACGTGACCCGGGGCAATTTTCATGCAGAGCATAGCAACAATTATGCATTTCATGATATCTCTGTCCAGTGTCTCTCCTACTAGGTTAACCCCTCGCGAAATTAGCTCGCATGGAGAAATGGGAAACTCGATCACGTCTTCGCCTCCTCTCCTAAAGGAACAGTAGGTATGAGCTCAGCGGCGTCAGATCTCTCATGACACATAGATACCTCTGATTTCTCCAGACAATTCATCGATGAAACCTTTACTCATTGCGGTCACGGTAATTTAGCAAAGGCAGTAGTCCACTCGTCGCTTCGTTCTGTGCACCATAAATAACCATGAAGTGGTCCATCTTCTTACCACGCACGATGGGTAATCCTGGTTAATATCGACGGTCACTGAGCCCATATGCCATCGTAATGACAGCCATGAACATCGTATGCCATCAGTCTCGCCAGAGTCTGTGGATGGAAATCGGTGCTTTACTGGGTTGGCGGGATGAGGACGAACTCATCATGACGAATTGATACTCGACTAGATGGAGTGCTGGGGTATTTGCGCTTATATATAAAGAGCCGAAGAATCACGAGACATTGGATGAGAAACGCCGCTTTTGCCTAGATGGGGCTCCAGTCTCTGTACTTTGACAATCGCTCAAACGATTCACGTCAGATTAGCCGAGATAAGACACTCGATTCGTCTTCGTCCCCTATCGCCAGCGCCATCTTACACACGAACAATACGATGAAAGAGTAAACAGCCAGACTGTGGCCATCTATACCCCTTGTACATGCTATCAAATACAACATTGGCCATGTTGACAACCGACGGCCCAGTCGCTCGTCCAAAGACCATGGTTTTAGTGGTTTGGGGAGTTCATGCTTCTTGCAGCCACGACAATACGCTGCCTTTATACATATCGTCCTTTGATCACCCAAACACCGTGAAATTCATTCCCTGGCCTGATCTTGATCGGAGTTAATGTTAATGCCATGCTTGATCGCATGAGACAGGTGTCAGAAGGTGCCTAGTTCTCATTTCAGCCGCCAACAATGTCGTGCATGGCGGTTCCTCGATTGTTGTTGATGGTCATACCACCATCGCGTCATACCTACACTTGGCTGATCAGATCCCCAGTCTGCGGCACATAAAACATTCTCTCTTAAAATGCTTCTTTACAAAAGTCTGGGATGAGAAGATGTAAACGCCGAACACATGCCTCCAGTCACGCTAAGTCTCTTTCGAACCACATTAAGAGCAGGAGATCATGCTTATAGAGGCTTTCACTAGATAACTTGAATAGTGAAATCCTCGTTTGCAGTGGTCGAGGGACTAGTCTGTTGCGAAATTACCCATCATTGAAACCTGCGACCTTGTGAACTTTCTTGCTCGACCAGACTTGCCTATAGCCTGGTGTCTGCCGGTTGGAGGGAGTTAAGCAAAGCTCCGAGGTCTGTTGAGAGAAAAGTCAATTCTTGCCATTCTTGCCATTCTTACTATCTGAGATCCTGACAGCAAGCGCATTTCTGCACCTCTGCTTAGCTTCTCTGCCCATTTATCACCAAGTGAATAATACGACGACAAGAAGGGGATAGCAGGGAAGGTAAACCAGCCTGATTTTATGTTCGAATTGATGGCCTGACAGCATGATGGTAGCTACGCTCTTCGATCCAAGGGTCTTCAAGAACCGAGAACACGCAGCCTTGCGCTTGCTTTCTACGGCGTGCTATTGCAATTTATGCACAAGAACCTGTTGAACGCGATTCAACCCCCCCCCCCCCCCCCCCCCCCCCCCCCCCCCCCTCCTCCCCTCCCGTCCCCGGTGTTACGGCTGTCTAGTTTGTGTGTGTCTCTAGAAACAGAACGACTTTGAATAAGAAAAGCGTATCAGATTTCTTTATCATATTATGCCATCCGAATGGAAGTCTCGGACCAAAAGAACAGTAATCACAAGCAGCCCTGGCTGGAGGAGATTCTGTGAAGCATTGTGGGGTCACCGGGTAAGGTTCCAATAGGGAATAGCTAAGTACGCATGCCGGTTCGAATGCCAATACCTGTATATCCCATACTACTCGTAGCAAAAGGGTAAGATATACATACGTGACGAAGCTCACATAACCCAGTGCGCACCGGGAACCTCGGATATGGTTCATCGGTTACATCGGAGTAAAACCCCGAGGCATCTCAGTATAGACGGATTGAACAGCGCACTTCTTCCCAACTCCCGAGGTGAGTGGCTGGCTCAGGTTGACTGCGACACAGACACGTAAGCCGACATGAGCAACATCCTCCCGAATTAACACCCCCCGAGCCATAGTTCAAAGACCTGCTTTAGGCGGAATGATGGCTCAAGCTCCATGTGGCCGACGGCAGACTAACACGACGACTTTAAGGCTACTGAAGGAGCGAATGGCTTCGACAAATAACGATTCGCAATATACAGAATGAAGGCAACATGAAGCCCTCTTGTTTGAACGCATCCATGATTGTTTAATGAGGGTGAGTGTTCAGAGGGTGCGTGTTATTGGCCAAACTCGTCATCATCGCCGTCATAATCATCTCAACTATCACCATCAACACAAACCTTGTCTCAGCTGATTTAGCCTCGCCATTTTACAGACTCATCTTTCTCGGCTACAGAAGAGAAAAGAGATATACTTTCCGAGCACCTCGCTCTCAGCGGCATCTCTGGTGCTGTGCAAGCCATCCAATATCCAGCGGAAGCCAGATTCGTCTGACAAAAGGCTGTGGAAGGACTGGAAAGTCAATCTAGTCAGTCTCCAGTTTGAGAAGAATCATCAGACCAACTCAATTCACTCCACGTCGATAGTTCGAAGTAAGTTCGGGAGCGCGAAAGTAAGGCGAGCACAAACCCCTGAATATCAATCGCCAGCACATGGGAGAACCCCGGAGACATCCGACTTTGATCCCATTACGTATCTGACAAGGATGGAAAGAAAATCCCGAGCGAACAGATGTGGGAAGGCACTAGAAGAACGGTCCTGTTGTCAGAAACTCGGGGTCAGCGGCCTGGGGACGGGCACCACTCTGAAGGGTCTCCTGGCGAGTAACGCCCCAGCTGACAAAGTCTGGAGTTTCAGAAAAGACTCGAGAAGCCGCGTCAAGATAAGAGAAAAACGTCCGGCGGGATGGAGTTGCTGTCGGGCTGCCGTCCATAGAGGGAAAGGTCGGATGCCAAGGTTTTGGTCTTGGAGCGTCCGTGCCTCCGTGGGAAACCCCGGTCTCTTCCTCCTGCCCCAACTAAGGCACGATGCATCCACCAAATTTCTCTGGGAGGTCAACTACCGCCCGCCACCTGCGTGATGGGGAGGTGATCGAGATCGGCCTCCTACCGGCCGTGCGCGAAGATTAATATCCATGTACCAAGCATCAGGCGTAAGTGACTGGGAGTTGTCAGAGTCACTTCATCATCACCTGGTTTACTCTTTGACGAGAGTCTTGACTTAACAAGCCCCGCGAGGCGCGCGATGAACTGACAGCTGTGCAAGAAGACAGAGGCAGATCAAAAGTTTGAAGAAACTGACGAAAATTCCAGGACAGGGTCATCTCTGAACAGCCAATCGGTCAAGTAGCGGTTCCGACTCGCAAAACTGAATGTCGATAGCCAACCACGGTGTCCGTGGTGCTCGAAACATGCTGAGGTACGCGTCAGGGATGTGAAGTGCATCGGAAGCAGAGCCGTTCTGTAAGAGGGGTGCAAAAAAAGGCCGAAACTGCATACTTAAAGACCAACGGTGCTCGACTATTGGTCCCACGGCTAGCCATGCCCGCCCTTCTACAGCAGTCTGCTCACTCGCTAAGACGTATCGATGGAGAGTGTTCTCGATCGCGGGAGGGATTGCAGAACTCTCACCGTCCCAGCTGCCGGAAGGTCCGGCCGTGCTAGCAAGGTGCCAACTCATTGGTCTCTCTTGGCACACTTCATGCAGGCTGGCGGGACTCTCATTGCTACGATGTAGCGTCCTCGACTATGTGTTGACCCGTCATCGCGTCACGCAATTCAGGGCCTGCTCAAGGCCAAGATGGTTTTGAGCAGACGGCCACGAATGATCGTGGCTAGCTGGCTTTAATATTCCAGAATGCATCAAGGCATCATCCATCAATAGTCGACCATGTTCTATTTTGGTTGGATTTAGGGAAAACCTGGAGGGGTCGCGGGTCGGTTGGTGGCAGGCTGATCAGTAGAGACGTGGAGAGCAATGACGAGAAAGAAGTCCGGGCCCCAAGACCCTACGAACGAAGCAGTCGAGTGGCTCCGCAAGGTGCAAGGTAGGTACCTGAGAGGGTCGTATGTTGCCACTTGCCACCGAGGTTGGGCTCCCCGTTTTGCTGAATGCCGACAACAGAGGCTGGTGATAGACTATATGCAAAGACGATGGCATGTACACGTTCGCAGAGAAACAATGTCGACGCAGAGATGCTCCTTGCGTTAGCTCCAACAACTACGTACTGCGTACCTTAGTGAGAGAAGCAGTACATGTGGCTGAATATGGGTGGCGAAAGGCACTAGAAGAACACTTGGAAAGTGCAGAGAAAAACTTTGCCTACGGATTGGATGGCTTCGACCCGGGATCCTTGGCTAGCAGACGCGACTGAAGTTACAGCACTGATCCCCAAGGCGTGCGATGCGCACTGGCTGGCGCGGAACACCAAGTGGAGGACATTTCGCCATGCAGTAGTCTGGTTGAGACCTTCCACGTATCTGCTGTGCGCATACATGTTTCCTTGGGTAGGCTTTTGATTCGCGTCATGACTGCAGCTCAGATTGAGGCGCAGCTCGCCAGGCAATATGGAATCCGCGGGTGTTGACGACAACTGAGCTACTGCGTAACGCTTTATGCGGGCGGCAATGAGTCGAAAATTCGGACACCCGGGTGCAGGTGGAACTCGGCGCGCTGTTGCGGCCCAGCCTTCGTATGACCTCTGAACACGAAGTCCGAATCGATGTTCTGCAGGGATTGTGTTAGACATCTCTTTTCAGACAGGCTTTCCGTAAGGACAGACAAAATGTAGAGGAAATTGGGCGTCATCCTCACAGGATTGAGGCGTCCGATCAAAGTGGTGATTGTACGTGTCTCGGGCCCAAGGACCGGTCCCTTTGACGCGGTTCCGTTCGTTCCTGGTGGCATTTGGTGGATGGTTATCAGACGAAAGATGTTGTCTGGTAAACACGCCGAAGCATGAGTCGTGGACGCGGACGCCTACGCCTCCGCTCGAGGGAGCAACGAATGGGTTTGTGTACGGCTTCGGGAAGGATTGTCGTCCTGTTGATTTTTTCGCCTAGATGATGCAAAAAAGAACCAAGTTTCTGCCCCGACGCACATCTCTCATGCGGCACATCGCTGACCATTCCGGATTTGATGGGTATTGCAGTACACAAAAGGGTCGAGTTAAAGACAGAAACCAGAGCTCAGCTTGGGAGAAACGGATGCCCGATCAGTCAGTAGCTCAAACGCGGCATCCAAGTACCAAGTGAGTATGTCGCTGGTATTGCGAATGCTTGGGTTATCTAGCCGTGTCTTGACTTGCCGTAGGTAATGTCTTTGTCATGTCTTGCTCTTGTTTGGTGGATGGCAGTGGCAGTGATGGCAGATCGGTTCTTGTCGTCTGCTAAAGTAGGCTAAGGTTTCTGGGCTCGACCTCGTAAAATGCAGGCAGGAGGTGGGATGGTTGAGCAGGGGCGAAACGCGTAATGGACGGGCTGAGGAATGGAATTCCCTCCGTCAATACCTCAAACTTGGACTGGGTCTCTGGCCGCAATCGAACATTTTGCCGGTGGTGTCAAGCGCGCGCCGTGAGAGGGAAGTTGAGACGGAATGCATGGCCAGGCCTTTCAGTTCTTTCCCTTGTTTCCGGTGTTGGCGTGCTTTTTTCTCCTGGTATTAATCGGGGTGCCATGTTACCAGACAGGCCGATAGCCCAGCCTGTGGGACTCGAGAACGTTCGAGTGTCCCGACAGGAATATCGGTATCCCCTGATCGAGGAGGTGGCAGGCGTGGGCCTGGCAACCTGGTGCTTCCGTCATTCGATGGAAAGGCCGGCAATTGAGGCCAGGGTGAGACGAGTACTGGTCAGCCAGGGCGTCGTATGTTGTTGTCGACTTCTCAGTCACGTCGGTCTCCCTTGTCGATGATGAACGGAAAGCCTGCTGGTAGTGGTATATGGAGGGCAGGTGTAAGGGGCATGAAGTACTACTAGTAGTATATCTTTGGGAACCTAAGGCAACAGATGCCCTGGGCAAGGTACCTACCCTAACTCGACTTCCGGTGGCAGCGGTACATGCCTATGCCTGCCATGACAGATCATGCTTAACTCCTTCTGGCTCTGGTGATGCATTTGTCACCACACACCAGCTCAACTTTTCCTCGCACCAGTCACACATACTACAGTACTTGACATCGGCTGTTCGTTCGTGGCTCGTATAGATACTCAAGACCTTCCGCCACGTTTTTCCTCGGTGTGGTTTCCGCAGCGGTTTTTATGCTTTCGGCCCTGCTTCACAAGTGAAGGTCTCACCCACCAGTCACGCTTGCACTTACACTCGCTCACTTATACCGTCAGCCAGACCACGCGGGGTTGTGTCAAAACCACCACCACCCGCTCCTGTCTTGCATGCAAATTCCTGTTCCCTCCTCGTGTTCCTGCAAGCCTGTTCTCTTACTCTTCGTGGCAGCAGCGCGTCCAGCTCATATCTCTAATCACCCTTCGTTTGCCAATGCGACGCAGTCTCGGACACTATTGACGCCTTGAACATTTCAAAACGCACCATCATCTAATACCAATTTAACGAGCAGCATCGTCTGGGTCCGGACGTAACCGACAACCGACAACCGACCATCGACGACCGGCATAATAAAGTAGGCGGACAAGCAGCAGACGCAGCTAGGGATTAAGAATTAAGGTGCGCACAGAAGAGCGAATTTCTTTTTGCCCGTCCATCACCTGCAAGCTGCGGATGGCGGCAGCGCCAGGCCGTGCGACAGTGCTGTGCGCTTCGGCGACGTGGGATGAGAAGAGACATCAGATTCGAGTTGATGCAAACCATCAATCACGTTTTGAGCAGTGCGGGATGGGCTAACCCTGGGGCGAGGCAGGAAGTCTGAATAGGCAAGCGCAGTCTGCAACACGCAGCAGCAAAGCAGACATACGATCCATATTATTCCCATTCCACATCACACACCACCTCAATTTCACGAAACAGACGACCGCCCTACGGATACGCCAAGCACCGAAAGGGAAGGAACCCACGGTATTTTCCCCTCTCATTTTCGGGAGAAGACGATACGCCAAGCACCGAAAGGGCCATTCAAGAAAGAAAGGACTCTGATTGTATACTAATACGCCGTCCGCTGCGAACTACCTACCTCACGAAGGTCTGAAACACAGCGACGATTACGGGTGCTTGACGGCAGTCATTTCCTCGCCAACAAACTGACACAGCAAGGGATCGAATTTCTGGGTCCCCCCTCGCCTGCGCCTGCGCCTTCCCCACAATTGCTCTGTCGTCTTGTGGCTCACGGCGTCATTCGGTCACCGATCATCCCCAACCATTAAACAAACTACCCAGTTTATCTGTCCTTCATTACGAAACCGACAAACAGCACTGCCGTTTACCTTCAAGCGGGTCATCAAAAGTACAGGAGGGACCGTTTGGCGCTTGAATCTCGCCTGGAATCACGGTTGCGTCCATTCAGAAGAGCGCTTGCGCAACTCCCGGTGACAAACAGAAGATAGGGAAAAAAAGCAGGGCCATTCAAAGGACCGACCGCATCATCGACTAGCTGCCAGCTGCCAGCTGCCCGCTGCCCGCTGCACTGAATCGACACGAGCAGGAAGAAAAATAACACCAGACGGAACAGAAACCGGCAAATCGCATCACCAAGACAAGTCGTGGGCAATCAGGAGGCATCTCCAGCCTGGGCAGACCCAGTAAACAGTTGTCGCATTGCAGCGTGCAGCGTCCCAGCGCGCACCCCAACCACCTCCTAGTCACCACTTCCTCCCCGCCCCTCTGAGTCTAATCCCCAAATTGCACCAACCTCCATCAAAAATCAAGAGCGCTTAACCTTTTGCGGTACTGCAACTTCCCTGCAAAAGCCCCCAAAAACAGCAACATCCCGGTGTCGCTCGCCCGAAGTTGCCCCCCGTCAGAATCCATCAGACATACTCTCAGACTCCCGTCTTCCTGCTGCAGCTTGCAGCATCTCAAGCCAAACATCGGCCAGTGAAATTCACCAGGTACGTACCTTTTCTTCTCTGAACCTTACCTGACCAACCCTCCACTTCAACTGGGGGAACTGAGGAGTTCTCACCGTCACTGTCCTGGGGGTGGGTGTTATTCTCTGCTCAGCTCGGCGCGGAAGCTTCAACTGAGAAGACCGACCAGTGTGTCTGTACCTTGCGAGCCAGCAAGCCAGCTCGCCTCCCACCCCAGCCATATACGAGACACTCTCTTCCCTGCTTTTATAATCTCCTTGCGACAACCTACACAAATAAGTGAGAGGAACCAAAAAAAAAAAACCCACACAGCTTCTTCGCACAATTGCACAAATCCTCACCCTTCGCGTCCTTCACACATATCTCACCAGTGGTGGAACTCTGGAAACAGCCCGGTTCTACGGGTACACTACGTTGTGCTAGTTCTGCCACTTTCAACCCCGGCAGCCGCCCGGAAACACCACACGCACCCCTTCTCTGCCCCTTCTACAGGTCCACATTGCACTGCTCCATTTCGCGCCGCTGGGATCATTACCTTGGCTGCTTCGCTAGCGAGCTCCTGGGAACCGCCCGCCCACTTCTTCCCCTTGCTGACCCGCGATAAAGCACGCAATAGCTCCATCAAACGTCCTTGCTCCCCGAGACCAGGCCCGCAGTTCACTGCCCACCACCGAAGAGACAAGTCCCTTAAAACTAGCCCCCTCCCGGCCGTCCATCATGGCAGAACACCATTCACTTCCCGTGCTGCCTCCTCAGCACCATCAACCGTCGAACCAACAATACTACGAGCAGGAGCACGACGAATACCAAGAACCCGCCCAGTATCGTCCATCTCAGCAGCAATACGACCAGCATCAACCTGTTCAGCCGCCGCCGCCATCCCAAACTCAGGCCCAGAGCCCGAATCGGCAGCAACAGCAACACTCGCAGCAGCAGCCGCAGAGACGACCTAGGACTTTCAGTTTTCAGTCGAACAAGTCCCATAAGAGTCAAAGCAGCACTGGGAAGGTCGACTTACACGAGACAACCGAGGAGAAGGAAGCTAGAAGACTCCATACCAAGGCAGATCCCACCGTCGCTATGAGCGAGGCCGAGCCTTGTAAGTCATGATTCAAATTGCTCGTTTTATCCTTGGTGCGGGTAACTAACATCATATTCAGCCGCCGTTCAGGCTATGACCAAGACTTCCCTGGCTCCTTTGCGCTCAATTCAACATAAAGATGGCCTCGGCAACCCTATAGGTACGCGAATTAAACCCTCTGCTCACTGTCGAGGTGGTCTGACTTTCGCTCCCAGCCGAACCCGATCGATCCAACCCTACCCGCAGCCGATGGGAGCGACCCCTGGATACCATCCGCAGCTTTGAGGCCGCCATTGATGGAGGTTATCGGGACCGTCGTAAGTCTTACGCTCCTTCACCATGTCCATCTATGCTTTATTTCATTTGAGCTGCTTTAACCCTTCTCGACAGACGCAGAATCGATCGCGACCTTCAACCGAAGGAGCAGTTACTATGCTAGTGAGACCGATCTTCATCTGATGAGGTGGCCGTGACTGACATGGTGATGCAGCAAGCGGGGCCCGCTACCCACACGACAGCTACTGCGGCAGTCGCCCGACGTCGTACCGACCCGAGAGCAGCCAGCTCGGTATGGGCTCCAACCGCCAAAGCTACTACGACAACTGCCAAAACGGCGGAGGCTACTACAACGGAAATGACATTCCTTACCGACAAAGGGTACCGAGAACTCAGACTGACCCTCACATAAACGGCTACGGACGAGGCGATCAGCATATCTACCCTCTCCCCAACAAAGATCGCTCGTACGAGACTGTCACATCGGCGGCTGGTAGTGGAAGCTCCGGAGAACAGGCTGGATACCATACGGATCCGACTAGCAGCGACAACAGCTCGATCGAGCGCGAACGCGAGCGCGCCCTGCCGCCTAAGCCAGAACCCGTCAACGACTACGGCATCGGTTTCAGCCAACCCCAACAATACCAACCAGCAGCCTTCAAGTTCGACAACGGGGCACCCAGTAACCAACAGCAAGCGTACCAGCAAATCAGCAGCGGCCCTGCAGTGCCGGAGAAGTCAAACGTGCTGCGAAGACCTGTGGCAGCTCCCCCTCAGAGACAGCAAACCCAGCAACGTCCTGAGTCTGTCAAGAGGAAGAGCTGGTTTTCTCGCAGGTTCAGCAAGTCGTCTTGAGGAGCGAGATACATGAGATTTCGGATAGTTTCATTTTTCTTTGTCGATACCCAATTTTCCTACCAACTTTATGGAGATGGCATGGCATCTCGGCTTGAGATCGGCGTTTGCATATCTGTGGCTAGCCCGGCTACAGGGGAGTACCATGTCATCTTGACGCGACGGCCTTTGAGACGGACGGTTGAATCGCCCAGGATGGGCTTAGGAATGAGGCCACGGTTTGATTCAAAAGTGATGGTTTAATGTTGTTGGATTATGGTACATGCATACGATTCGTACGACGTGGAGATTATGAACCGGAGACTATGAACGACCATCTTTCGTATGGATGGTTAGGTTATGGGAATTTTCCGGGTTGCGAAGGCTGTCTGGTCCCTACCAAACCCGCAGTGGATGGGGCTGCGGTCGGAGGAAAGTTGCAATGAGGTTAAATCTGAATAGAATTGCGATCAGATCGGCCCCGAAATCACAGTGATGGTGAATTTGTGGAGGTGTGAAATTTGGCCCGACGACTACGAGCATTCCCCGCGGTCGTTGGAAAATGATGTGAAACATGCAGTGCGCAAAACAGCCCCCTCCTATGATTCAGCGATCCTTCTTGCCTTCCTTCCAGTCACCTAGCCGATCACTCTGATCCTCATTCATAGCAACGATTACATACGAAATCAAGACGACGTTTGCCATTATAGCTGCCAAACCTCCAGCGAACGTAGAGTTGCCTACATACCCCGTCAGCCAAACATCTCGCTTTTGGGATAAAAAGCATGCCAACTGACCCTTGAAGATGAAGTCGACTGTAGCAAAGTAGGTGCCAATGGGCAGGACAATCATGGCCAGCGTGAACCCGAGTAGCTTCATGATGACGTCCATGGGCACGGCCGGAGCGATGTTGGACTTCTCGCCGGCGGCAGGGCTGGAGCCAATCCGATCATCCTTTTCGAGAATTGTCTTCTCTGAAGCTACGATGCGTCGGGTGGCCATTTTGTCGTCGATTTGCGGTGAGCTTCAGCTTTGTAAAGGAGACAACTTTGTCGTACAACGATACGATGAGCTGCGAGATGTCAGTCAAATTACGGCTGGAACGTTGTAAAAAAACGGTAGAGATGGAACTGTACCGGGGAGAAGTTTCTGGGGATTGAGAAAAAGGGACAAAGCTTGACGTTGATGGATAGATTGAAGGTCGCACTTACCATGCAGTTCTCAAAAGCGAGATGTGAAGTCAAAAGGCAGCGGACACCGTCCACAGTCGCACTGTCTAGCACGGCTTGACGCGGGCTTTAATTGATGACGAAAACCACGTGCGGACGACGCGCTCCGGGCTCTCGTCCAAGCGCGTCTTCTCTGCCGTGTCAACGGCCAGGGGTGCCATGCCCCAGAAAAATCCCACTGTAAAGCCGCCGCCTGTTCAAATCTCTCGACCGCTCCTGCCCAAAAAACACCCTCAATCTCAAGGACCGTAATTGCCTAGTCTTTCGTTCTTCCTAGGAGTTTCGTGCTAGTCTGGCTTTAATGCTTACTTGCGACTTCCGGTTATAGGGCATTTTCTTTCAACCTCAACCCGCCCAGCCGAGTCTTCTTCCGTCATCAACACTGACCCCCCGCTCCGTCGAACACCCATTATTCGCCTCTTCCCGTTGTTCTACTTTTAACTCGGAAAACTTCGACAGCGCAGCAACAACAATGGATATCGTGGCCCTCGACTCCTCGCCCCCGGCGCCGAGGCGGCTCGAACGGACCTCTAAGCCAACGATTTCGCCTGTCCGAGGCGTTCATCACAGCAGCGACGCCGATGAGCTGGGCGACGAGACAATCCCATGCTCCCCATTTCGAACGCAAGCCACCCAAATCATCAGTCGGGCTACACAACCGACGCAGCCGATTGAACCACGACCGCTTCCCGATATCTCTTCCTCGCCTTCGGCGCGATCGATAATTGAGGTCCCTGCTTCTTCGCCGTTTCAGTCCAAACCCCAACCCAAGCAGTCAACAGTATCGAGCTACTTTAATCGCCTTGCGCCCGCGGGTACGAGGTTCCAGCCGCCAGCTACGGCGAATACAGTCAAGCGGCCCCGCGAGGAGCCCGTCGTCATTGACGATTCTTCAGACGAAGAGAGTTCGAGGAGGGTTGATATGAATCGCACTTCCTTCAGCAGGCACGTCTCGTCTTTCCAGTACAACTCTATGACAGTGAGCGACTTGCAGAAAAAGATCGACGAGGTGGCCAGTGCTATGGGCAATACGCTCCCAGTTCGGTGCTACAAGGAGGCTTTGGCTGCTTGCCACAACAATGTTTCGGACGCCGTTGGTTACTTGATTGAAGGCAAACATCTCAAGTCGAAACAAAGCAGCGACAGAGATCGCAGTCAGGAGTCGAGAGCGGCTCATCCTGCAAAGCGAAAGCTGCTGGGGCAACATACCCCGGCCTTGCCTACTCCTTCGCGAAGCACTACCCCGTCTCCTCCGAAGCAAAAGCGCCGCCGCCTGATGCAAGGCCGTCGGCCGGATAGGTCGCCAGTTTTATCCCAACAGACCCCGCGGCAGAACCAAGAAGCCGACGACGGATCGGACGAACTTGCGGATGACAAGGTGGACGAGCCGATTATCATTCCTGACGATGTAGATGACGACGATTTCGACAACGAGGACGACGTTAACGAGGCTGTGAAGGACAGTTTGCAAGACAAGGCTTTACAAGTCATCAACACCAGCACTATTGAGGATTTATCTGCTATGACAAATATCAAGCAAGATGAGCTCAAAGTGATCGAGAACAAGAGACCCTTCTATAGTATTGAGGAAGCTCAAGCGGTCAGTCTACCCAAGAAGTCGGGCGCTCGCGGCCGTAAATCGCCCAAGATTGCCGTCGGAGAGACTCTGGTGGATGCCATCATGGAGTTCACTCGAAGTGTTAATGCCATTGACGACGTGGTTGCCGAGTGCGAGAAGAAAGCGAATAGAGTGAAGCAAGAGATCAATATGTGGGATCTTGACTTCAGAGGACAGAAGCGCAGTACCCAGGGTTGTTCGACAAGCAGTGATCTTCCCCTCACGCCGTCGAGCTTCCGAGGACAGAAATACTCAGATCCCCCAATCTCTTGCCAACCGAAGTTTATGGACGGCCACTGTACCATGCGCCCATTTCAGCTGTTCGGTCTCAACTGGATGTCGTTACTATATGACAGCGGCTATGGATGCATTCTGGCTGACGAAATGGGTCTGGGGAAGACGTGCCAAGTTATCTCTTTAATCTGCCATCTGGTTGAGAACTACGAAAAGACCGGCGCCGGCGAGCAACCCTGGCCCAATCTCGTAGTTGTGCCGCCTTCGACTTTCTCCAATTGGATGGCCGAATTTGAACGCTTCGCACCAGACCTCTCAATCCTTGCGTACCAGGGCTCCCAAGCCCACCGACGAGAGATGGCGGCTGAGATGCTGGACAACCCAGACGACTACCATGTCGTCTTGACGACGTACACGCAAGTTGGGTCAGAAGAGGACTTGGAGGCTATGCGGGAGCTTCGACCTGCCACGGCCATCTTTGACGAAGGACACAAGATGAAGAACCCCAAAACCAAGATCTACAGGGATCTCATCAAGATAAAGGCGGGATGGAGGATGCTGCTCACTGGCACTCCCGTACAAAACAACTTGATGGAGATGCTTTCTCTTTTGCAGTTTATCGACCCGGCGCAATTCAACGGGCGAATGGACCAGCTGCAGTACATGTTCAGCCAAAAGGTCACAATTCGAGATGTTAACAATGGTGCCTTCCTATACGGAGAGCGCGTCAGCCGAGCGCGAACGATTCTCGAGCCCTTCATCCTCCAACGACGGAAGCAACAAGTGCTTTCTGATATGCCGGCCAAGATTTGCAACGTCGCATACTGCGATTTGGCACCAGCACAGAAGGATTTGTACGAAGACTATGAGCGTCTCTTCAAGTCCGGTCCTGCGAAGAAGACAAGTACGGGGCGTCAAAGTGACCAGAACAACAGCTGGATGCAACTCCGGAAAGCAGCTATTCATCCTCAGCTCTTCCGCCGGTACTTTACGGACAAGAAGGTTGAGAAGATGGCGAACATCTTGATGCAGGAGGTACCGCAGTCAGAATTGCAGCAACCACGGATTGATCACCTGATTGGCGAGCTGAAGAACTGTTCCGACTTCGAGCTTCATCTTTGGTGCCGCGATTACGCCTGTATCAGGCATCTCGATGTTCCCGAGGGCTCTTGGATGGAGAGTGGCAAGGTTGCCAAGATGCTGGAGCTGATCCATCAGTATCAAGAAAACGGCGATCGTGTTCTTGTCTTCAGCAAATTCGCGAAGGTCATTGAGATTCTTCGGGAAGTGCTTGCGACCGATGGCGTAAGACACTGCGTCCTTTACGGCCAAACGGAGGTCTCTGAGCGCCAGAGCTTGATCGACGAATTCAATACTGACGCCGACATCACCGCCTTCTTACTGACAACGGGCGCTGGTGGTACTGGCATCAATTTGACCTCGGCGAACAAGATTATCATCTTCGACCAGTCCGACAATCCCCAGGATGATATCCAGGCCGAGAATCGCGCTCATCGACTGGGTCAGACTCGCGACGTTGAGGTGATTCGTCTGCTCACGTCCAAAACTATTGAAGAGCTCATCTACAAGGCCTGCCAGAAGAAGATCGAGTTGGCCGAGAAGGTGACCGGAGCCGTGGACGAGATGGGCGGAAAGGCTGCTGAGGAGAACCTGGAGAAGGAGGTTCGAAAGATGATGACGGAGCAGCTCACACCGTCATGATGATTGCATTATCCTCAACCCTCGAAGGGTGGCATGGCGATGATTGCGGCTATCATCGTGCTCCTCAGTTGCGAGGAGACATGTTTTAGACCTAGGCGGTACATTGCCATGTCTGTGAGAAGGACGAAGGGATTTGTGTACTATTTGTGGAAGTGGCAAGACCACAAGCGCGCATGCTAGTACTTATTTTGATTAAAAAGAATACGGTCAGTAGTATAGCATTAGTGGGACGGGAAAGGGAGAAGAAAGAGCCAGACGGCCTAATTGGCTTATCAACTTTCTACAGCATTCAGGAATTGGGTCTAAGAGCTACGAGCTACGGGTAGACAGAAAGGCATCATTAGGATAGTAGAGGATAGATGAGGGGAGACCTGCCGAGGCCCCCTCGAATCATGAATCACAATATTCTACTAAAGGTTCTGTCTTCCTATCACTGCAGAAGCATGGGGCGCTTACGATGGCGATGACCGGACAATCAACGGACACACGTATGGACGACTAACAGCCTTGAGGTCATGGAATGATAAAATCATCAACGTTCCTTCATACCAGTTTTTCGCCAAGGTGGCGCCCGAGTCCGTCGTGCCACGCCGTGCCGACTGCGCAATCCAACTGAGACTTGTCTGCTTTCTCCAAACAGCGAGACCCAACTTGACGGACTCTAGGTGACGCGATGAAACTCTACAGGGCTGGATGGGTCAAAGGCCCGAAGTTGATAGGTTCTAGGTTTGCAAGACCCCGAAGTATGCTATTTCTCTCTCTATCTGCGAGGTGGGGGTTAAGGTCAATCGAGTTGCTTTCACTGTATTATTATTATAGACCCAAAGACTGGAATGGCATTAGGTGAAACGTTTAGGCCACACGACGACGGTTAGAGAAATTGGACGTAGTTTAGTATACAACATATATATATATATATATAATCATACAAGAGATGTGAATGAGGGTTTTTGCTGGATGATGGGGGGTTCCCTGGCTTTCGTTTCTCACCCACGTCTTTCCCTCTTTGACCAAATGAGCGACAGTCTTCGAATTCTTTCAAACCAGTGACTGCTGACTTTGTCTTGACATTGTAACCATTGGCACTGCCTCACAGAAAGAATCCGTAGCAAATGCTTCGTCTAGAGATACTTGAACTTTCTGGGCACCAGGACAACGGAACTCGCAGCTGGGTATTCCCCAATGTGATGTTGCAGCAGAGAATTTCTTGCGGCAAGGGTTCCAATTGAACGTTTTCTACGACGAGGATGGAGACAACGGGACTCTAATAAGGTGGACAATGCAGAGACATAGAGGAGGGCTCGGACGATGAAGTTGCTGGGGAGCATCCTGTGGAAGTCGATAGCAAGGTTTTCAAAACCCTGACCAACTGAGATGAGGAATCTCCGTATTATAAATCGTAAATTATGTGTGTATCGCATCATTGTGAGGGTATCTGCATGCTCGTGTCTTTCATCTAAATAGTCTTCAAGCGTGACGCTTCACAAAACGATGATGACGCATCCCAAAGAATTTCCGCTAACGTCTAACCGCGCTTATGCTCAAACTCCTCGGCCTCATGGCCGATCTTGACCTCCTGCTCAACCTGGGCGAGATCGACGTCCGCTACCTCGGCATCGGGGCCGTCGATGACCTTGACGAGCTCCTCAAGGGTTGGGCCCTTTGTTTCGACGTAGAAGAGGTAGATGAAGGTAAGCTCGAGGAAGATCCAGCACTGGGTGCGATGTGTTAGCTTCATAGCTGGGGCAAAAGCCGCCAACGGGAATATGAGGACTCACAGTATAGATGAGGTACAGCTTCCAGGTGTGGCCCTCAAAGTATTCAAAGGCGTACGGGTTGGCGTAGTTGTTGAGGGTGAGAGCGGCCTGGACGACCAGGTTGAGGAACATGAGCCCCTTGGCGCGCAGCTTGTAGGGAAGGATCTCGATGGTGTAGCTGATGAGCAGACCGGACCAGGCGAAGGCGTAGAAGAAGCCGAACAGCCAGATGAAGAAGATCATGGCGTAGTTGGAGCCGGGGGAGCCGTGCTCCTCGTACAGACCGGCCGAGAGGGTCCAGAAGACGAAGGTCATGAGCATGCCTCCGGTAGAGACCAGGAAGATGGGCCGGCGACCGAATCTGTCGACCTGCATCGCGAGAGTGAGGGAGACGATCAGGGACAGACCAGTTTGGCCGGCGGAGAGACCGAGTCTGGCGGTAGAGCTGGCGATACCGGCGTTGGCGTAAAGGGTCGACGTGAAGTTGGAAATCACGGCACTTCCCGAGGTCTGAGATGTTATACCGAGAGAGATGAGAACAATAAAGCGGTACCTGTTACCCGGGGTGCGGAGGAAGTCGAAGTAGCTACTGCTGTTCTTTGCGGCCAACTCGCGCTTGATGGTGTCGCGAATCTCGCGGAATTCGAATTGGACGGTCGGGTGGTCGTTGTTACCGTTGGCATGGTACTTGCCGAGGATGTTAAGGGCGTCTTCGTGGCGGTCCTTCGCAATGAGGTATCGAGGAGACTCGGGGACCCCTGAGTCTTGTTAGACGCGGATGATCGAGGTATGTGTCCCAGACTTCAACTTACAGAAAATGAAGATAAGCTGGATGACGGAGGGAACGGCCTGGCCGAGAGCAGGAACACGCCACGACCACTCGTTTCCGAGGAAGTCAGTGCCGAAGGATAGCCAGGAGACGATGAGAGCTCCGACGTTCCAGAGACAGTTGTAGACCGTGGTGAATCGGGCACGATGCTGAGGGTGGCACAGCTCGGCGAGCAGCATGGGAGAAGCGACCTGGGCGAAAGAGTTTCCGAAACCAAGGAGAGCGCGACCGCCCATGAACACTGGTCAAGGTCAATTTTTGGACACAGAAGCGAAGTACGGTCATACTCACTGCCCATGTCCTGGCAAGCGCCCTGGAGAATAGCTCCAGCAACCATGACTACGCAACCCACGACAATTGGGATCTTACGACCGAAGTTGTCTGCAATTATGGGCACGATAGGCATAGACGCCAGACTACCGATTTGGTAGATAGCGGCGAGGAGGCCAAGCTCGCCTCCCTTCGGGTGGTCGAAGAAGTCCTGCCATGAGTTGAAGTTCTGGACTGAGTTGAAGAACATGCTGCGTCGCAAACGAATCAGCAAGTCGTTCCGGCCGCGTCAGAGCTGGCGAACAAACCCATCGTAACCAGTGGTGGCCGAAGCCACGCAAAGAACCACGGCATAGAAGTAGAGCTTGCGCAGACCGGGGTCTGTGATCCAGTTGACTCTCTCGAAGTCGGGAGCTTCTTCCTGAGCTTGGACGACTGCTTCGTCCTTGGGCTTCTTCTGCGACAGACCTTTCAAGAATCCCATTTTCACGCGGGCCCAAAAGGCGTCGGTTGTCGGTTGAGGTTAAGGTTGAGGATGCGTTTCTGCTGGCGCGGAGAGCAAGAGCCAGAGCAGCTCCGTGGGTTGGGCCAGAGGATGACTGGGAAGTGATAGCGAACGGAGGCAGGTCGATCGACGGCGCGGGGTCACCAGGTCCAATATATGGACCCGTGCGTGGATCATGAGATGAACGCAAGAAAACGGAGCGTCAGACCGGTATGGTCTTCCTCTGCGTATGGCCTCTTCGAGACATCAAGCGGGAACCACTTGGTCGGGATCCTTTGCATAAGATCCTAGTCGGAACTCGACCGGCCCCAATTAGCCGCCATGATCGAGCTACTCGAGAATCTCCTCGAGCGTGAGCAGCCTGCAGCCAAGGTACTAGGCAATGCTGACCAGGGTAAACGATGTGAGCGACAGGGATTGCCACTTTCGTCCGGTAAAACTCGACGAGAGGGACGTTTGAAGGTAAAGCTTCCTTGCTAAGTGAGATGCTCCGCAGAACAAGATGTGCTAGTCAAGCCATTTGTCTCCCGTACCAAGTTCTCCAAAAACTCGGGGCCATATGGCGAAAGGCACTAGAAAAAACTCGGGGCCGTCCGAATGGTTGAATGCGAATCGCACATCATTGCTTCAAAGTTTGCGCAGTGTTGCGAATGTATTTTGCCGGGCGTATTGGAGTGGACTCTAGGGTCCACAAGACAAGGACAAGACCAGGTGGAAAAAAGGTGTGCGCGTCCCACTTGGTGAACGTTCCCCCTGGGGTCCCGTGGAGAAGACCAGTTGAAGTGGAAATGGCAGGGAAGAGTGGCCCAAGTGGAGGTTGCGACGGTCTCGCCCATGGTTCTTCTCGTTGTTCCCGAGAACAGACGGCTTCAGCCAAAGCTGCAACAGGTCTCCGTTCAGACCTCGGCCTAACTCGAAGACAGTGTACCTCTTTCCGGCAGTTCAGCGGTTGGCGGTGACGGCTGAATACTCTGGCGAAAGATTGCAAACGAAGTCGTTGCCGGCTCCGTGTTCCGGAGGTGTCCCTGCAAGCGAGACGCTTGAGGACGGGTGGGATAGGAACTGCAAACTTACACGAGTTTGGGGTTAACCAGTAGACCGTTGCGGGGAATAAGCGTGAGCGAGGAGTACGACTGGTCACTAGACAGTTCCTACTCCAGCTAACAAACGACGACTGAAGAGAAACCCCGGAGGTGCTGCGCTAGAGACTCGGGCAATTTACGCCTCGCAAATATTGGGCCTTTGTTTCCTTAAAGAATGATTTTCCTGCCCGCGTAAGCAAATATGTTATACCGATGCATAATGACCAGCCAATCCGTAGTAGTCTAGGGCTCTTTCATGAACCCGACTTTTTTTGGCGGCGAGCTGGCCAGGTGGTCGAGGGCGAAAAGACTGTGCCGACGATGTTGAGGCCCCTGTTCAGAAAAGTTCCCTCGGTAAAGTCGGGGGAACTTTGCTAGCTCTCGGCACACGGGAGTTGAGACATTCCTGTGCTTGGCCGCATACTGGCGACATGTTCTTGCTTCAGTAAACGTGACGGAGCTGAATCCAATTACCGAAGAATTGGTTGCGAGGCCTTCGCAACTCCCTTGGCCGACCGCCGACCGCGGCTCGCTTCTTCGCAAGGCGAACTGGAAGCTGATCCATATTCCCACAATCCCCATGGTGAAAACGGGTGGATCGAGATTGTGGATGCGTGGATGTGTGGAGTGTCGCGACAAGACACGCTCGCAACTTTGACATTGTCAGTCCATCCACGAAGACGCGGACCAACCCGACCTACCAAGATGCGTGCCATCCCGTGTTTTTTATGCCAAGGCACTCTGCGATTCTCCAAGTAACAAAAAAAGGCGCATTCCTCGTCGATCAACAGCTAAACAGCGTGTTCTGACGAAGACGTTCAGTGGGTAAGAGATGCGCATGGATGCGGCCAACTGTGGAGACAAGCAGGCGTCAGACAGGCCAGTGCGGTAGATAGCCGTACGACACGCTGCTCGTCCACGAAGCGCGACTCCCCAAGGGTATCGAATCCACAACGCAGACCTGAGGTTGAGTTATCGTGGAGCTCCATAACAACGGTGGCTATTATGCCGGGTTGAGGCTAGACGTTGGAGATTCATTGAAGTTGGAGGAAACCATACACCGCCGCCGCCGCACATGGGGTTTTGGTACGACTACCACCACATCCACCCATGGCACTTAGTGTCTTCTGCCATTTAGCCTGATTTAGGCTAAATGGTCACCCAGTAGTAGTGGGCCTTTTAGTATCGGAGATCGCGCTGTGTCAAACATCGAATTGCAGGGTCGTCTTTCGAAATCGAACCAACACAGTTGACTAGCTGAGTTGCGAATTGCCGTGCGTTCCTGGGTCCAATCGAGCTGGAGCTCCGTGTTCTAAACACTGGGTTCTTCGAAGTCAGATTCACATGGTTTCCTGCTTCCTCTGGTCCGTCAGTCAGGCCGCCGTCGCAAATATGGTGCTTCAGGCGAGCGAATCCGATAGAGCTTTCGACATCTCGGGTGCCGGCACTCGTTCTTCTTGGGTCGACCACTCAAGCGGCCGTGTGATCGACTCGTCAGATCATGAACAACAGCATTTTGCTGCGTTCAAAGACGACTCTGAGCTGAGGCCCGCCTGACCTCTCAGCAGCAAGAGAAAGGGCCGATCTATTACTCACGTTGCAAATCCCATCTCGATGAAACAGATGGTGATATCGAGACGTCGTTGAAATGCGGCTGCTTCTTCCGAGCAGGGGTCTTCTAGTGCCTTTTGCCACCCACTTGGGTCATTTATCCATAAATTGCCGGCATCTCGCCGCTTGGAGGATTTCGCAAGTCGCCGAGTGTGCTGGCAGATCGTCGAATCCGTGATCTTGGGACCAATGGCTTATGTTGCTTTCCTACACGATGTTTCTTGTGGGCAACATTACCAAGACAAGGAAGACACTCCCATCGAGAGCCAATGTGCCGTACCTGCATGTCTTGGGACGTGCCAATGCCCTGCCGATGCCGTGCCGTCGTCACACTGAGTGGGCGTGATGTCTGATTCTCGCAATGATCACCGAGATTTTTGCTTTCCGAACCTTTTGTCTGAAAAAAATGCCATGTTGATGTCGCACCACGAAAGGGTCAAATGTCATGGAATGGTCTGTAGGATGGATGGTAAAATACTGCAAGCAGAACGCCTGTTTTGGGAGAGACTACAGCTCAACCGACCATTGCCCCCTTACTTCACCTGACCTGACCACATAACCTGACCTGACCTGACCATTGCTGTGGAGCCGGATAAGTATATATTCCTCACCCGAAACCTACACTAATCCTAACCTGTATCACGCTAAGCCTAATCCTAACCCTACCCCTAAGTCCCGCCCACCCACCCCACTAATTCTAACCAATAACCCTAACCTACCTAACCCATTCTAACCCATAGCAATGGTTAGGTCAGGTCAGGTTATGTGGTCGGGTCGGGTCAGGTAGGGGAGCAATGGTCGGTTGAGCTACAACCTCGTTTTGGGACGGAGGGTTCTTAGGTGACTTGGAGTTCGGGTGGATGACGCACAGACTCCCATTGGACAGCTCCCTCCCCCGCACTCCCCCCCGGCTCGTCCGACACAAGTTGCGTACTTGCCTTTCCCGGTCCTCCGATCGTTGGGCTTCACTGTACACCTTTTACTTCCATGTGTCGAATGTTTTCTTATCGTGATACGACATGCCTACCTACAGCTATGTTGACCGTAAGCCTATCCCCGTGGAGATACTAGAGCCAAGGCGCAACTTCACGGTCAAAGAGACCTCCGATGAGCACTTCTTCCGAAGTTGGCTACGGCAGGGCTGCAAGAGCTGCCTGGGGCAGGACCAGTGTAGTTGGTGTCCAATGGTTAGTGCTCCCAGTTGCGATCGCATGCCTCGAACATCGCTAATGGGTTGGCAGACCTCTGCCTGTGTGCCAAATCCTTACGGGATCCCGCTGCTGGCGCCAGCATGGAATGAGGATATTTGCCCGCATTGGGCGGAGCGATGGGAACTCCGGACAAGGCCGCTGGGCTGCCAGGTCTCGACGATTACCAGTCTGACTTCCATCATATCAATCCTCTCCACACTGGTCGTCGTCCTACTGGTGTCGCTACTTTTCATCATTATTCGCTGGATGCGACGTCGCTGCCAAAAGGAACAAGGTTGGTGGAAGATTTGGAGGTACGACTCGAAGATGGCAGTGTTCAGGAGGGGTGTCGACGGCGAACAAGCACCATTACTTGGGCAAGATCACAACACACAGCTGACTGGGGCGGTATGAGGGTGGGCACGAACACAATCGGCATCCTGTGTACCCTAAGCAGCTTGGGAGACTTGAATCGTAGCTGGACTGGATCCAAATTCTCGCCGAGTGCCTACTATCCTTCTTAGCCTGAACTGACAGGTGGGATAATGGCTACCTCATCACCCGATTGAATCTCCGGACCATCCCCATCATCTGGGCCGGGGACATCTACGTATTCGAGGTTGATGGTCACCAGACACGACTCCAGGATCTTCCCCTTGATCCCACCGTATCTCTCTTCCAAAACGGCGAAGAGCTTCTTCAGCGGCAGTGGAGCAGGGAATGCCTCATGTTGTTTCGAGGTGAAGGAGCTGGCGCTAGCGAAGAACAGCACATTGAAGTGGTCCTTGGGTGGTCTGGGTGCCACGCTCATTATGTCTGTCAAGGCAATCTCGATTCTTTTTCTTGTTAGCAGCGGCTCAGATGATTGGTCAAGCATAAAGAATTGAAAAGTAATGACTGGTGTCAGAGATCTTGGTGATAATTGTTGAACATCAATAGGGTTCAGGTAATACATGCTAATTTTGATGCATCATTCCAGGGTAGAGAGTTGAAAAAAGAACAATTGTCGACTTACCATTCAATAGTGAACCCGTTTCGCGGGCTGCAGAGGGAAGAAGGTAGGAATATGGTTGCGAAGAAAAAAAAGAGTTGAAGAAATAAGCAGCTCAAGTGGGGCTGGCTGGAAAAAATCGTACCCCGAACCACGTGACCTGAGCCGCACGCAGCGCGAGCGAGACGTGGATGGTCCCAATCTAGGTACCTCAGGTGTGATGGCAGCCAGCGGGGCTGACAACCCAATGCTTCGGGCGTTTGCGTTGGTCGCGACGGCTCTCGCTGTTCGGTTTTCGTAATTTTGCGCAAAGGGAGTGTCCTGTAATCATTACACTATCTCATTTGGCTGCGCTTGCGCACAAGACGCCAGCACGTCTAGGAGCTGCGCTTGACTGAGTGACTCAATCCGTCATTTTCCTTGTGTAGCTGCGCCGCATCACAGGTTGGCAGGCACACACGGTCGACCGAGCAGAGTGCCTCGCGGCTGGTGGGAGAACCTTGCTGTATTCGCAATGCAGAATCCGTTTTTGACTCCTCTAAACACGAAAGCCGTGAGCTCGAGCTCGGATGATGAAGCCCTTGCAATGTTCCTATCCCATCCTCAGAACCAAGATCCGTTCCTCGTAATGTCCATACACACGCCCGCCGCCGATCGTCGATTTTTTTTTATCTCAGTCTGCGGGCCTCACGCTCAGACTCGAGCAAGCAGAGGATGTCGTCCTCGCGGACTGCAACGCGCGGGTTGTTAGTTCAACGTGTTCCTTTGACATCTCGCCGATTCCACGCTCGGTCGGCGGCCGCTGGAAGGGCAATTTTCGCTTACCGGGTCCCTTGACGTTACGGATGATGGAACGGGTCTGGTCGTCCATGAACTCGACGCGGACCTGGGTGACACCACCACGGGAACCTGGATCCAGTCAGAAAGCTGCCATAATCTCCTCCATTCATCGGCGCATCGTGAAATTCGACCTCGGGGGGGAAAGCGCTTCGATTCGGGGGCGTTGCATACCGGTGCGGCCTAGGACACGGGTGACCTTAACGAGCTTGACGGGCTGCTTGGTAGACTCCATTTTGACTAGGAGTAAAATTGCGTCAGTCGTAATCCTCGCGAGAGTTCGGCTTCGCGGACGTACTTTGTGTGGTTGCGCGGGTTCGGTGATGCTGGGCGTCGGGAACGGGGGGTGCTGATGGACTGACTTAGTGTTTCTCGCAGTGGACTTTTGGTGTGTTGGGGTTTTCCAGCCCTTTCCGTTCGCTTGTGTGGGTAGAGTCTATGCGTAAGTGGGGTAATACTAAAGTTGATTGGCTAAACAGAACTTCTCTCATGGTGCGAATTAGACAGGCGGTGAATGTCGGCAAATTGTTGTTGGTCTCGGTGTCACCCTGAAGGCCTCGGTCACCAGATAGGCCAAAGTCTGGTCCAAGCTTAGCCCAAACGCTAGAAATGTCAATTACAAGACATTAGAGAAGGATTTTCACATGAGTTTAGAAGAAAACATCCCCCTCCCCGCCTGAGTCTGCTTCTCAGCCGCCTCTCGCTACCTTAAGTCAACAGGCTATCCTGAAGGGCTGAAGCGTGCAAGTTGCGGCTGCCATTTGCAACTCAATTACCTAGGTCGGTAGGCAACCCGCTTGTAGTCTCGCTGAGCCACGTTCCGCGTCAATGTGGCTTCTAAACAAATATGGGAGATCGAGGAAAGGGTACTTCACTTTTGGCCTGTTGCGGGGTTGAACTGTCCATGAGTTTAAGCAATTCGGTCACTTTTGGATCATTATCTTTATGGATTCCCCAAGCGATCTTCGTTCATCTAAAGTCAATTCAGTCCGAGCTGAAAGCAGGGGTATCACTTGACGGTAATGAGTTCGTCGTGGCATTTGCAACGCGCCCCTCCAAGTCCTTCACCCAGGCCTCCATGACCTTCATGTTCCCCGTCATAGCAGTGGTACCTTCCTTCATCGCCTCCTCGACCTTCTCAAGGCCTTCTTTCCACTGCTTGAGATCTGTAGCCATGTCCGTTTGCTGCCTCTCGATCCGGTCGAGCATCTCGCTTGCAGTTGCGGCGTCGGAGTGGATTGCCCTAAGGGATCTGAGGCGATCCAGCAGCGGCGGTAATAGGGGGGCAAGGTTCTCGATCGTCGGCAGAGTCCCGTAGAGAGCGTTAATCTTGGCCGCTTGTTCAGGAGCCTCACCGCCTTCATTAGGCGTCGCGCCGTTGCCCAAAGTCTCCTGTGCAGACTTGGCGCCCAGGCGAGCTTTTTCCAGCTCCTGTGCCTCCTGGATCAGGGTTCGCACTCGACGGCTGATTGTATCCAAGTTCGCTGTCGACGATTGTGATAAAGTTGTGATTTGCTTCTGCAATCCATCTAGTGTCGGTAGGATGGCTCTTGGCAAGCCGTTAATGTCGACTTCTGGCAATGCAGAAGAGCTAACACCAATAGCCTTTTCCAACAGAACAAGCCGTCGGTCGAAATCAGCTGCCTTGGCAAGTGCATGACTTTGTTCATAAGTCGGGGCATAGGTAACAGTGTAGGTGGCAGCGTTCCCGGGTCCCAGCGCATCCTGCGATCCCGCTCGCTCTTTGGACCATGAAGAAGCGGGTTGAACAGAGCCCACACTCTTCGCGTATGGCTCGATAGATTTCGAAATCTCGTCAAGAACCTTGCTGAGGGACCCGAGCTTCTCGTCCTGGTCTGCGGCTTCTTTGCGTTTCCCATATTCTTCCTTGGCCTCCTCAACTTCGCGTTGTAAACGCGCGATCCTTCTCTCAAGATTGTTCTCATCGTCCTCATCACTCAAGTCGCCGAGCTCTTCTGTGCCGTCTTGGAGAATGCGCTGGCGCCTTGTGGATGCCTTGTACGACTTGCGCTTGCCGTCAACTCGGTCTGAGAAGTCGACGCCGGTAGCATCGACGCCAGCGGGTAGGAACCGAGACCTCGCTTGGTCTATCCTAAGTCGGGATCGCGATATTCCGTTGATGTCGTCGTCTAAATCGTCGTCGAATTCATTGTCGGAATGGGATTGCACAGTCGTCGTCTCCAATCACATTAGTCAAGATTGCCCCCTCTTAGAACACGGATATTCGGTACTCACGGGAACCGTGGAGGTGTCGTCTGTTAAATCTGGCGTTTCGTAAACATCCGGCGCTGAGTCCTGGGAAGTGTCAACATAGACCGCTCTTCGTCCCGCTGTTTGGGGATGCAGGCGCTCTGACCAAATCTGGCAACGCTGCGTACTTGCGATTCAGCGCCATGTCGAAAAGATTGAGATGTTGGCGATTCGAGGATTCGCGATTTGCGCTTGATTTCGTGAAAGATTCTTCGGGATTCAGGGTCGTCAAAATGTCGATGATGCAAATCAAATCGCAGGCGTCGAGGACCAGCAACAAAAGACCCCTGCAGCAAATGGGGAGAGCTGGAGCCTACTACTACTGGAGGGAGGTCATTGAGCCGCAGGGAACGGCCACTAAACGCCCCGTAATGCACGGATGCTCACGGTGACTGGAAGCTCAGTGACAGGTGGGGTACACTGTCTGGCGCTTGGGAAGGCACGCGTCTGAGACGCGACTGACTGCCTGCAGCTTGAGTTCTGCCGAAGGGAAGACAGCACTACTAATTTCGACCTCAAACGGAATCAGGCTTCACAGTGTTTAGGCCCCGCCGCCCCGGTCGTTCCTCGACGTCTGTCCAAACCAGGCATCACCAAATTCTTATCCAAACGGCCAAGGATCATCAAAAATTGACGAAAATTTGAATGCTCGCCACGTGCCTTGCACCTTGTAATCCTTACTCGTCTCACACTTCTTGGATGAGATCTTTTCAGCATTAAGGATCACTTCGGGGAAAGCGTCCGCTTCGTTCGCCCCCAGGGCGGCACGTGGTCTCGTTCTCAGCAGGAAGGTGAACTCTCTGATCGCCTACGCGACAGGAACTGCTTCCTCCCATGGTCAAACTTGCATATGTGGTCTCTCGATGGCTTCCTACGGCAGACAAGGGCAGTTCCAGAGGCGAGCGGGCCTGACAAGAGACTCCAGGACACCGTCGCTGCTGAAAGTGGTTAATGGCCAGGTTCGCGCTGCTTCTCAAATGACAGAGGAGGAGCTTCTTGGACCACCCGAGGATGACGAAGACGAGATTAGCGAGCCTTCGAGCCCAGAAAGGAGGCGAAAGGGAGCGACAACACTGGCGAAGCAAAGTTCCTCAGGCCCGGCAAATAGACTTCTACAAAAAATCCCAGCAGGCAGCAACGACGTCGACTCGGATGAGGAGTACGCTGCTAAGCATTCTCTAGCGGACATAAAGCCTCTTTGGCGCGGCAACTCGAAGGAAGCGAGAGACCAGAGGTCGAGAGAACAATCTAGAGCTTTCAGTGCCTCTCAAGAAAGCAGATTTGGATTGAAGCGCTCAGTGAGCTCTCAGGACTCGAGTACCCAAGCACGTGGCAGCAAGAGGAGCTCTCCTGACTTAACCTCCCCAAGCCCACCTCTTAAGAAAAGCAGGTCTGGAGGCAGCGATACGGGAAGTTCAAAGGGCAACAGACCCAAAGGACTAAACAGAAGTTTTTCCAAGAAGGAAAACGGAGTGAAGAGGCGTCTGGAGGAGTCAATCAAGAGGGTACAGGAGAAGAAGGCTGCAAAGAAAACCAAGAAAGGTTTGTTTGCTGATTGTATTTGCCGTATTTCACAGCTGATGTCTTGCTAGCTCAGCCACTCACTCCAGAGAAGAAGATGCCCTCTTTCAAGTCGTATGATGACGACCCGTTTGAGAAGTTTGATATCAAGGCATCGCCAAAGGATTTTATCGACCCAGAGGCGCCGTTGCTGACATCGCCCATGGGCAGTCCTCGGAAAAAGTTCATTGCACACCCATCTCTGAGCCCCGGTAGCTCGCCTGCGAGAACGACGACAGCCAGACTCCGGCATCACTCTGCCTCGTTTTCTAAGAGCCCCGAGGAAAGGCCGGTAAAACTTGGTGATTTGGTTCCGAGCCTCGAAGAGGTTCCTCCGAAGCTCAAGGACCCGTTCGCGGAAATATCCGACTTGGACATGTCGGATGAGAGCACCGAAGAGATTCAGCCAACCACGTCGGCATGTCCTCTATGCAAGAAGCCTGTGGACAAGGATTCGTTGGATTCATTCTTCTCTGCTGGCAGCCGGCTGAACGTCAAAAAACAGCTCCAGTTCCATCGAATGCATAAGAAGACGGAGGCAAAGGTCATTTGGAAAGCGCGGGGCTTTCCAGAGATAGATTGGGAGGAACTGGGCATTCGACTCACCGATCATTACGATTTCCTTGAGGAAATCATCAGAGGAGGCTCTTCCCACTACGGCGCGCTATTGAGCAACACGGTCAAGGAGGGCAAGAATCGGACTCTTATGAAAGCACAAAACAGTTTGACGCCTGGTTACTACGGCCCACGCGGCTTACGAGCATTGTCTGAAGACATAATAGCAAGGTTTTCGTCTCTTTTGAGAGAAAGAGCCGTTGATGATCGCCTCATATCCTCACGCGGATATTCTAGTTACGTGGAAGCGGTTTTGGTCCCCGAGTTGGCCGTCCGATTGATATGCGAAGATATGAATGTTGACCCCGAGGCAGCGAGAGAGATACTTGAGGAGAGCAAGGAGGTCGGCGACTTGCTTCAAGAGGAGATGGGTGACACAATTGTACACGTCGACGATGATGAACGGGATTATTGAGAAGCTATCATTCATCAGAAGATGTATCTTCGGAAGGGGGGGACTCACACTGGCCTGGACAAATTTGTCCATTGCATAGCACCACTTTAGCGTTGCTGGAAATTCAGAGGTAGCATTCACGAATATCCTGATATGGGGAAAAGCCTTACAGCGGAATATACAGAGCTTCCATGGAATGTGCCCGGCGAAATTATCACGAAAAGCAGTGCTGTTTCATCGAAGAGCCGTTCAAGTCATGACATATTCAACGCTAACGCCCCCTTAGTAACCCTTTATCTTCCTTATCTTACAATCCCAGAGCCTCCCTTCTTCCTGTGCTATTCAAGTCGAGGTAAGGGGCCTCTCCCAAAGATGCCACACGATCACCAGCTCTGGCCTCGGCGTAGTCGTAAGTAGCGCAGTGCCACATGCTCCTGTTATCCCAGATGGCCAGGTCGTTCTTGCGCCATTTGAAGCGAACCTGAGCGTCGTGGTTCTGAGTGACGAGGTTAAAGAGGTAGTTGAGGAGGACGTCAGACTCGTCCTTGGTCACACCATTGATACGCTTGGTAAATCCCTTGTTCACGTAGACGGACTTCCACCCAGTCACAGCTGCGAGTTTGTCAGCATTCTAGACCACCTTTGCCAAGATAAAGGTCAAGCAACTCACGGTTAGTCCGGATAACGGGGTGGATGGACTTAAGATCAGAGCCCTTGTTAAGTGGCGAGCCTCGGACACCCTCTCGGAGAGGGTTGCCCAGCCTCCTTGCCTCGTCGTGAAAGAATGAGGCGTCGTGGGTGGCAGTCAGCCCTTCCAAGAAGGTCTGCATGGCAGGGGATAGTCTGTCGTAGACCTCGTACCCAGAAGCCCACAGCTGCGTCGCAGTGGTCAGAGACAAGGCCACTTACATACAAGGGTCCGCCAGGGGAGAGGGTTGTCAACATACCGTGTCACCACCGGTCGGGGGCAAGGTGTGGATCTTCAACATTGCGTAGTCCGAAGGGACTTGCTCGAAAGAGATATCGGTGTGCCAGCCGGCACTGGCAAATCGACTGACATCGCTCAATTGATGGGTGAGGCCGCCTCCCTTCTTCTGCTTCTCGCTGCTGATGACGCTAATTTGATCACCAAGCTCGCTGCCCTCCTCAGTCAAGGGGTGAATGTGAAGACCTGATGATTCCGGCTGTTGGTTCGGGTCAGAGTGCGTCCAATCCCATTGGAATCGATTCGTCCGATGGGCGACTTACACATCCCGCGAGGTCTGTGAGGCGGAGGCAAAAGTCCTTCATTTGAGTTGGAGTCACATCCTGGTCTCTCAAGAAGACAACGCCGCGTTGAGAAACTGCATTTGACCAGTCAGATTATTTCAGAATTATGAAAGTCAAGGAATCCGCGGATCTTACTCGTCGCAGCCAAGTCCTTGATGACCTGGTCATCAGCCTTGAGGAGATCGACCACCTGAAGACCCTCGTACTCCCGGCCAATGACAGGGGTAATGTCCGCGTTCTTGTAATTGTCCAAAGAACCCGAATAAACGAGCGGCTTGCTCAAGCGAGGGCGGGCCTGAGCGTTACCCCCCACGATGTTGGGCTCAGCCGCGCCGCTGGAGATGGCAGAAGGCATTTTTTTATGGCAAGTGTGGATGAAACGACTGATGAAGCGAGGTTGATGCCGCTTAGGGTCGGTAATTAAATTGGGAAGTTTGAGGGGTTGTGAATGTGTTCAGACAAGATCTGATAAGGACGATTGAGAGATATATATGTTTTGGTGTGCAAGGGCCGAAGCAGCCGTGAGTTCCTCTCTCAGAATGTATAATGTCTCAGAGCGAAACCGGGGCATCAGTCATCGATGAGGAGAGGAAGAGAAGATCGTCAGACGTTTTCTCCAACACGTTGGTCCAGTGTACCTAGTGTCCCTGGGTGTACGGAGGCTCCCGGCCAGTGGGCGATGGCGCAATCGCAAAGCTTCCTAATTTGGCGAAGTCTGACCAGCGTGACCAATCACACGCGCAGGATTCTTGCTCGGAGACATGAGGCCCCAGTTTTCTCTCGCGGAGAATCTCTCGGAGAAGTTGTCGCAGTCTTTACCAGGACGCCTTGCCCGCCACAGGCCTCGGCGCAATGTACCCCCCCTCTTTGATGAATGACTTCCCTGGGACTCGTCGAGAATCTTCAAGTTCAGGTTTTTTGGGGGTCGAGAATTGACCAGCTGACTTGCAATTGAGAAACGCGTGAGTTTCGAACTATTGAACGACATGAGATCTCGGAGCCAAGACAAAGAGGGGTAGATGGATCGCGGAGAAAAATCTGGGGTAAGTTGGAGACAGCGGCTAAGCCATCCGGCCGGAGTTGGGTCCTGGTCAAAAAGGCAATGGAACCAGATGCACAATGGAGAAAAAGGTTCTCGACACCATCTTCTCCCTGCCCCTGGCCCTACCACATGGTTTACCTCCACTAGTTTGTGGATATCTTCGAAGACGCAAGACCGAGCTGAGATGTCGTGAGCCATGATCTGCTAGCCGCAATCAGAGCCTCAAAAAGACTATTAAGTTGTGCATCTAGGACGTCGCAACTCTCACCACCGGGGATCCTCTCTTTTCATAGTCGTCGCTCGCTCTGTTCCTCCAAAGCAGCCCGAACTCTTGGGAAGTGAAACGGTCCGCCCGAATCCCCCCCCCCCCCCCCCCCCGGTCTCGTCCGCACGCGCGAGAGGGAACCATTCCCGGACCTTATACGCATCCCAGCAAGATAGCAAAGATGGCCGATATCGAGGCTACGCACCCAAAGACGGCTAGCGACAGCGGTAAAGACGCCGTCTCGGTCTATCAGGACTCCGACGTTGCCGTTGTCGGCCGTGAGAACATATCTGACCTCGTCCCGCCCCACGAGTCCTACGAGGGAAGACACCGATGGGACCCGGCAGCGAGTTGGACGGCCGCCGAGGAGAGGGCTGTTGTCCGCAAAACGGATCTGAAGCTTCTGAGCTGGCTCTGCGTAATGTTCTTCGGATTGCAGTTGGACCGTGGTAACCTGTCCAACGCCCTCGCGGATGATTTCCTCAAAGACATGAAGCTCAGCAGTGATGACTACAACAACGTGAGTTCGAGCGCGGTCCTGCCTGTTCTCAGAACTCTTTACTGACTTCCGCTCCTAGGGAACCACGATCCAGCTCGTGGCCTTCCTGGTGACCGAGTTCCCCGTTCAGTTCCTAATCAAGCGTTACGGCTTCAAATTCGTCCTTCCGACCATGATGATGATGTGGGGTACCGTATCCTGGTCGCAGGCCTGGATTACCACCCGCGCCGGTTTCTACGTGACGAGAGCATTGATCGGTGCCTGCGAGGGTGGCTTCATTCCCGGAACCATTCTCTTTGCTACCTACTTCTATACTTCCAAGGAGCTTTCGGTGCGATTGGCCGTGTTCTGGTCCACGCTCAATGTTGCGCGAGTCATCTCGGCTCTCCTCGCTGCGGGCATCCTCCAGATGCGCGGGATTGGGGGTCACCCCGGCTGGTTCTGGTGAGCAACCTCAGTTTCAGTCAAATTACCAAACTGCTGACCACATTCACAGGCTCTTCCTGCTAGAGGGTATTCTGACCTGCGTTTTGGCCGCAGTCGTATGTTTAACCTGGCCCCTGCTTGTTGTTGATGGCACGACGGCTAACATTGGTCTTTCCAGTCTTTCCTCTGGCTTCCCCAATCCCCCACCAACACTACCACGGTCATCTGGAGAAAACCCTGGTACACGGAGAGGGAGGAGGTCATCATGACCAACCGCATTCTCCGTGACGACCCCGCGAAGGGTCTTACCGCCCTCAAGGAGCCCGCTACCCTCAAGGATATCAAGAACGCCTGGTTCGATCCCTCGATGTGGGGTCTCTACCTCATCGGTCTCATCGCCTACATCCCAGCCACGCCTGTGCAGGCCTACCTCACGCTCACCCTCCGTCGCCTTGGCTTTACAACCTTCAACTCCAACATGCTCACTGTCCCGTCCGCGGTGCTGCAGATATTCACCATGTTAGCGCTAGCCTTTAGCAGCGACTACTGGAAAGAGCGCGCATTCCATTGCATCTTTGGCGAGCTGTGGATCATGCCCCTGCTCATTGGTCTCCTCACGCTTCCTGATGGCGGCCGGGATTGGGAGCGGTTCTCAATGGTCACGCTGATCTCAGGATACCCATATTTCCACCCCATCGTGTCTTCGTGGATCTCAGAAAACACGTTCGACGTCAAGAAGCGCGCCATCTCTGCAGCGACCTACAACGTCATCGTTCAGATTGGCTCGCTCATCGGATCGCAGATCTACCGCTCCTACGACGCGCCCTACTACAAGCGTGGCAACACCGTTTGCGTGTCCATCTGCGCGCTCAGTCTGGTTGTTTTCCTGGTGCACCGTCAGGTCCTAGTTATGTTGAACAAACGCAAGGAGCGGGCATGGAACGCCATGTCGACCGAGGAGCGGTTGGCATACCAGAGCGACACGGTGGCACGCGAACAGGACGGAAATAAGCGTTTGGATTTCAGATTTGTCTACTGAGATTGGTGTGACATAATTTAGAGCAAGCGAAACATGAAGTTGTTTATAGTAGGATACCAGTGTGCATACCAAGACACACATTTTGATGGGTAATTAAAAACCATGAGTCGACTGTATTAGAGATGGTCAGGGTCAGCATGACGACGTGCATTGACACTTGTGTCAATGCTACCGTTCTCGGTAATAATAATTCATTAAAACCAAATAGCATCCGAATTATACGGAAACAATCACATTCTCAAAGCTGGAATGCTGTCCAGAGTCTAGATATTTGTTCTAAATCCAACGGGCCTGATTGGGTTCCAGACTGGAAAGGGCAGTTCGGGCGGCGGTCAGAAGGCCGCAATTTGCGGGGAAATACTGGAGCTAAGATCCCCTTCAGTCCCAGCTGCCCCCAAAACTTCCCTACCTGGCTTAGCGCGTCGAGCACACCATCGCCAAGGCCCCGCACATCACATCTCAAACGGCACGGCTGTTGCTGCTGTCTCCTCCGTGTCCCCAATTTTTTCCTTCTTTCCCCCTGCTGGCAACTTACCGGCTGACAACCAGGGCTTCCGGCCAAACCAAGCCATTGCTGCTTGATTTGCATCCCACAGAGTCGACTGATACGAAGCTCAGCAGCTCAGAGCGGTACCGAGACTCTCATCTTATTTTCTTCTTCTTTACCGTGCATAGCAGCCCTTGCTTTGTAATATCACCCTCCACCTCTTACATCACTTACCTTAGACACAGGGGAGAGGGTCCACATTCTATTACCGTTGCAAGTGACACATTTCAACCGCGGAGAACCAACACGGGAACTGCGAAGCTGGGCCGGCTGGCTGCCATGAAATCACACGAGTAGGCCCGCGACCGCTTCTCTTGCGACATGTCAACCGGCCGCAAGATTGGTAAGAGAGCTTGTGACGCGTGCAAGATCCGCAAGATCAAGTGCACAGAAGTACCACCATGCGTTGCTTGCGTCGCTATCGGCACCGCCTGCACCTTCAATAAGGTCCCCGCAACCCGGGGCCCCCGGAACTTGAGGGCGAAGACGATAAGCCAGATCGCGCAGGCCCAGCAAGAGAGTTGCCGTGCCGGTACCGGTACTCCGTTAATCGGTAGTGTCGGTAGTGATGCTGCTACCGCTCCTGGTTCCGGAGGCAAAGGAGCTGGTGCTCCGACCACCGGGCCTGCCCCTACGTCCAACGCCTCGCCCTCGCGGTCCCCTTCCTCATCTGAAGAGGGTTCGTCTGATGGAGGCTCATCTGAAGCACAGCGAATCGTTCGGCAAGAAGCTTGCCTTCCACTTCAACCACAGAGAACCCCGATCCCGTCTTTGGTTCTGAGATTATGCGTATACCGCCTTCGGTTGTTCCCAGTATGGCCTATCATCGCCGTGGAGGAGATCATGGCCTCGCTTCACCGGGATGCTGACGATCTGGAGTCTTATGTCTTGGCCAATGCCGTTGGAGCTGCCACTATCGCACAACTCAAGCTATCCACAACAGACAGCAATGACCCTGCAACAGCAAGCTCAATGGAAGCGGAATGTCAGCGGTCAAGAATAGCCCTACAGGAGCGCGATGGAGGTCCACCGATGAACCTTAACTGGTTGAGGACTTCCTTCTTCCTTCATGTTTACCATGAGAATCAGCAGCCCGGTGGGGCAAAATCCCTCCTTTACCTGCGAGAAGCCATCACCATTGCCCAGATTATGAGGTTGCATAAGGAGATATCCTACATATCCCTACCTCTTCCAGAACAGCAGATGAGACGAAGAATATTGTGGCTATTGTTTGTCACTGAAAGGCACAATTGAACCCCCCTCCCCCCCAGCACCAAGGAAGTGAGTTCTAACAAATTCCCAGGGGCGTGGCCATGCTTCACAAGCTGCCGGTCGCATTGAAATCTAACCTTCGGTTTCCGTCGCTGGACGGTTCTGGCGTGGGAGAAGACGAAGGCCACATTCTACCAGCCTTCAAGAAGCTGGCTAATCTGTTCTGGATCTTTGACCAGAGCGGCGCCTTTGACATCCTCCAAAATTCAGATGACGAGGACACCATGTGGTCCATGGCCGACGGTCTACAGACTGCGAGTCGAGCCTGTCTTGACGTTGTCCAGCGGAAGCTCCAGGAGATTCCTCTTGAGTCTGATGCTAGCTCAGATGTCCAGCGTGCCGACATTGTCGTTACGCGCCAGTGGATGCAAGCTGTCTTGTGGAAAGTTACGATGAATCATGGTCGAGATTGGTCATCGGCCCGAAACATGACGTCTCTTTCGCATCCGATCCAGATCGCGAAGGAGTTCCTCCAGCTCATCTCGCAACTCCCTAGCACGGCTATCGAGGCACACGGACCCGGCATAGTGAGTTGCCTTGCTTTTTACTTCGTGCTACGTCTGACTTCATTTTAGGAGTTTAAAATTTTCGAGATCGCAAGCGCCGTCACTGATGCCGTTGCAAATAACTTCCGACTTCCAAGATCTTCGACAGATGGGCCAAGAGACATTCTCCTTCAGCTCCAAAGGGTTCTCGCTTCATGTCGTGGTGGAAATAAGGCATTACTGGGGATGCTCTGTGCCCGTATCGCCGAGGTTCAAGATGGTCCACTAATGGTTATGAGCCGAAACCCAACACCCAGGGTCCATGAGGTCGAAGACGATCAGTGGCTTGAGGATGGCCGTCCCAGACACAACGGCTCGTCATCAATATTTACGCCGATCAATGGGGTGTCGGACCCCGGCCCAGCCTTTTCTCAGGGTCAGGCACAGGCGAGCTTCATGGCAATGTTTGCCAAAGATACGCCGGTCCAAACAGTGGGTGATGATCGCCCTGTGCCAATGTCGCCTCAGCGGCAGAATGTTGAGCGGCCGAATATGTGGGATCAGTCCGCCCAGCTAGGGCCAGGGGCTCATGACCTCATCGACCAGCTGCAGAACTTCGACGGGTCTTTCACTACTGTCGAGTCCAACGGTACATTGGACATGCTCTTCGCGAACGGAGCGATGTGGGACAACGTCACAGGCGACGACTGGTTGGGTTCGGTTCAGACCAATCAAGTTGTTTTCACGAGTCCGTCGCAAGCCACTGCAAACCTACAGAGGCCTTACGAGTAGCATCTCCAGCGCTTCCCCCACTCAGTATCCAGTCGCATTGGTCACCCAGTGACTTAGTGCGATTAACGAGGCTTGCGAATGAGGATTACACGAAGAGGCAACAGTTCCATCGATCGTTGATGCCTATTGTCATGAGCACATCAGTGGCTTCATTCAGGACGCGAAGGTGAGAACAGGGACCTCGCCGCGCTCCCTAGGAAGGAATCATCGAAGCCTATTCGAGACTCGAACGCGAGTTCTGCAGAGCATATGTCACAGCTCATGAGCTGGTGTCACGGACCAGCCGGTAGGTTTGACGGCTCTACACGCCAACCGAATCGACGAAACTAGCGTAAACAAGTTCTCCAAAATGCACAACCAGAACTTGTGTTCTATAGTGTGTCCATAGACTACCGGTCAAGACGAGCAGAGTGCGATTCGTCAGTGACGAAGACTAGGTTCTGGCTCAAAACTTACGAAAGAGATCCGAACGTCTTCAGTTTCAAAGACCCGTCTATATTTTATTTAGTTCTATACCCATCTTGAAAGTATTTTACACCTCCAACAAGACGGCAACTCCCTCATATGGGCCAAGAGTGACCTTTCCTCGGCTGAAATCGTTCTTCGTCTTCCCGGCATAAGTGATCAGTACATCCTTGACGCTTCCCTTCAACCCAGCCCACTCCACAGGCTCGGGTGAGAAGTTGCAAATCACCAAAGCAGTCTGACCGTCGTCGGCCTTGCGTGCGTACGCGAAGATCTGCTCATGCGCCACATCGACTAGTTGGAAATCGCCGTAGACGAAGATCTCCTTGTATTCCTTGCGCGTGTCAAGCACTTTACGCCAGGTGCGGTATACCGAGTCGGGATTCGACGTCTGCGAATCGGCGTTGATCTCCTTGTGGTTGGGGTGGACCTTCATCCAGGGCGTCGCATCGGCCGTCGTGAAGCCGGCGTTGGGGCTCGCGTCCCACTGCATCGGCGTTCTCGCGTTATCGCGGGACTTCTTCTGGTACTCGATCTTGAATGCCTCGAGGGTCTCTTCGTCATCGACGTCCTTGTGCAAGCTGTATCAAGTCAGTCAGAAACTATAGTTCTTGCCAACCCAACCCCCATCAACAGAATCAACTGACTTCCAATGGTTCAAGCAGTCAATGTCCTTATACTCCTCCATTGGCCACTCCTTCGGCACGTTCACCATGCCGATCTCCTGACCCTGGTAGACGAACGGCGTTCCGGCCTGTAGTCCCTGGAAGACGGAGATCATCTTGGCGCTGTTCTCGCGGTGTTCGGGCGCGTCGTTGGCGAAGCGGCTGACGGACCGCGGCTGGTCGTGGTTCTCAAGATACAGCGCATTCCATCCGTTGTTGTCATACATGAACCGCTGCCACTTGTTTACGCCGGTCTTGAGCTCGGCCAGCTTCCACTCCTTGGGCGAGAACTTGCCCTGCGGACCATGATCGATGTCCATGCTACCAAGCACTCATCAGTATACCAGCAAAGCCTTTAGAAACAAGGAGGCCACTTACAACTCAAAGTGGAAGATCATGCTCAGCTCCTCCCGGTCCGCATTGACACTCTTGATGACCTCGTTCAAATCGCGCACGCACGGCATCTCGCCCACACTAAACGCATCGTACTCTTTCAAAATCTTGCCCAGCTCCTTCAGATACTCATGCAACCTCGGCCCCGCAGAATACAGCTCCGAACCGCTGAGCACCTCCTGATCCGAGTCGGGGAAGTCCTGCGGCTTGCTCACGAAGTTGATGACGTCGAGCCGGAAGCCGTCGGCGCCCTTGTCGAGCCAGAAACGCATGATGGCGTGCACCTCGTCGCGTACCTTTGGGTTCTCCCAGTTGAGGTCCGGCTGCTCCCGCGCGAAGAGGCGCAGGTAGTACTCCTGGGTGTGCTCGTCCCACTCCCACGCGCTGCCCTGGAAGTGCGACTTCCAGTTGTTGGGCGGCTGCCGGTTGCCCTGGGCGTCGTAGCGCGCGGGCCGCCAGATGTACCAGTCACGGTAGGGGTTCGTCTTGGAGGAGCGCGACTGCTTGAACCATTCGTTCTGGTCCGAGGTGTGGTTGACGACGAGGTCGAGGACGAGCTTCATGCCGCGGGCGTGGAGGGCGTCTTTGAGCTCGTCGACGTCGGCGACGGTGCCATAGGGCGCGTGGATCTGGCGGTAGTTGCTGATGTCGTATCCCTTTTTGGAGGCGTCAGCTTCACTGGGTCGAAGATGTTCTTTTTGCCCGGGAGCATCTGGAACATGGGTGGAGGTCCAGACGCTGCTGGGACAGGCCTAAGTGTGCTTACCATGTCGATCTGGGGGCTCTCGAAGATGGGGCAGAGCCAGACGATGTCGACACCGAGAGACTTCAAGTAATCGACCTTGGAGATGATGCCCTTCAAATCACCAACGCCGGTGCCGGTCGAGTCCTTGAAAGACGCCGGATACACCTGGTAGACCGAGTTCTCCTTCCACCACCTACGATAGTTGCTCGCGACGCCACGGCCGCCGCCAACAACCTGATTGGAAGCCATCATGACCGTCTGGGGTGTCTGTGGCGTGCTGTTCGAGAAGACGTGAAGTACTAGGAATTTTTACCCGCGTGAGGGTTGTCGACAAAGTACTTTTGATAGCTCACACCCGGTTCGTAAGAGCTAATCGGTGCCTTCTATCTCTGCTTCTAAGTCTCTCCAGAGGAAGCTCAAGAATATCGTTTCGGAGAAAAGAGTCAATGACCTCGAGAGAGAGAAAGTTGATTGGAAGTTCGGGCAAGACGTAAGACGGCTTTGTTTTAGAACCTCCCAAGACGAACCTGTACACGCGAGAATTTGTGCGAAATGGAAGTGTTCTAGAAACAGCGGCCAATGAGGGGAGAAAGTTTTGGGTTTTTGGAGAAGATGGGAAAGTAAAGCCGTGAGGTAGCCAAGTAGTATTATACACACACACACACACACCCCAAGGTCAGGGCGCGCTCACCACAGCACAGCACAGCACAGACGGG
This sequence comes from Colletotrichum neosansevieriae, assembly GCA_036785495.1. Lineage (NCBI taxonomy): Eukaryota > Fungi > Ascomycota > Sordariomycetes > Glomerellales > Glomerellaceae > Colletotrichum > Colletotrichum neosansevieriae. Next base: position 37,400 of record JAVHLV010000148.1, on the reverse strand, counting down.
AAAGAGATCAGCGCTGCAGAGAGAGAGAGAGACAAGGAAGTGGGAAAGAAAACCAGGCTGCAAGGGCCCCTTACACATTTTTTTACCCCAGCTCTTGGGATTTCCTTGGGAAAGGCCAGGGAGAAAGTTGGATCGTCGTGGGGAAAAGTGTGGTCTTAGATGGTACTATGCACGTTGAACTTCGGGCGAGGAATTCTACCGAGGGGGGGGGGGTGGGAGGGAGAGGTGTGGTGGGATGCCAGACTCCGATTAGACGCCGAAGAACGCTGCTTTGCCCCTCCATCTGTTGTTCCCTCTTCCACCGTGAGTCGTCATGCGGATATCTGTCTTGGATAAACCCCACCAACACATTCGCCTCGTCTCAGTCGTCGTTTTTCTGATGCCAGTGTCTGGCTGTATTGTTCTTTACGAATTCCACCAGTCCTGTACAGAGGAGAAAAGAAGGGGATGTTGAACGACGAGGTTCTTGAAGATATCTTCAATTGTTGCGTTTCATCAGACAATGAGAGCAAGGGCAGGCAATTGGCGCCCTCGGCTTCAAGATACCCATCTATCACGCCACCAAAGAATGCGATTCATACAATGTGACTTCGTACCATTTCAAGCGCGAGAAACCACAGAAGCTGACGAAAAAAAATATTGGCTGGCTGTGATGTTGGTTGCGTCCTGTCATGTATCCTCGATGCGCAAGAAATGGAAAGCATAATTAGCCGCCGCATGATTAATTACCATTACGTTGTGCCTGTAACAGGGTACCTATGTTCTCCGCCGCGGTCCACCCAACCCGCAACAACCTGGAAGTGAGGTCGTGCGGGTACGGTCCCACCAGAGCTTCCCCGACTCCTCTTCCGAGATATTCGCCGACCGCCGCCGCCGGACTGAGCTCCGTGGATACGTGTGCATCGTCATCACACACTTTTCGGTGTCTTCGGTGGACTGCCGATTTTGCTCATCACCATGTTTCCAGGAGACCATGGCCTTTGTGTCACAGGACCCTCACGAGATTCCAGACTAATGATATCTCAACAGAATGAAGTATCTCACAGCGCGCGAGCGCACGCGCTGCGATCCCCAACCTCATTTGTCCAGGCTCTCGGACTTTTCAATGGCACAGCGCAAAGCCCAGGTAGGTAGCCATGGGCAATAAGAAAGTGTCTTATCCCGTGTCACGTAAGTGTGTACGAATTGAAACTCCATCTCGTTTGGGTTCTCATCAACTCAACGCTTATAAGCGGGCTATTGAATTACTTGCATGCATTCAGTCTCGGGTGTTCTCATTCGGTCACAAATGTGTTGTTCGTTCAACTGAGAAGAGCCCGCCATGTCCAAGAGGGGAGTTGCCTCTTGGCTGCGTTCCTTTAACCCGCTTACTGGATGTGCCAGGAGACCGGGCTTAGGAGTAACACAATCATCCAAATGACCTCAATCCTCGCAATGGACGAGATTTAAATCATCCAACACGGCTGGGCGACAGCGACCTATCCTCTTCACAGCCAGCGCTGGTGCCCTGATAACAGCCCTTCTCCTACCCCTTACCCAAGCCTTAAGGGAACACAAGGAAGCCGAGCTTATCGAATCGTTAACAACGGAAGCTGAATTGTTGACGGCCTCGTGGCCCCGCTACCGGCTGTCCGAAATCAAGCAACACGACGCCCGATCCGAGACGCCATGGGTAACGTACGAAGGCGCCGTCTACGACATCACAGAATGGGTCGCCGCGCATCCCAGCAGGGAGGCCATCCTCCGGGCGGCAGGCGGTGCTGTCGAGCCGTACTGGGACATCTTCTCCATCCACAAGCAACACCTCGACGACGTGCTGGCCATCTTGGAGGGATACAAGATCGGCGAGGTGGACAAGGGGGATCTTGCGCTGCTCGCGAGCGGCGAGCAGGTGGACGACCCCTTCAAGAACGAACCTGACCGCGACGCGAGGTTACGAACCCTGACCGGACGGCCGAGAAGCGCCGAGACGCCCGTGGACGGTTTGGCGGATTTTGTCACGCCCACGGAATTGTTCTACGTGAGGAACCACATGTGGGTCCCCGTCGTCGAGGAGGCCGATGAGCATGCCATCACGATCGAGACGTTGGAAGAGGAGGAGCGGTATATACACTCAGAGAACTCCAGGAGAGGTTCCCGTTACACAAGGTCACCGCCGCGCTTCAGTGCGCTGGAAACAGGAGGAAGGACATGACGGCGCTCGCGGGGAAAACGAACGGTCTGCAATGGACGGCAGGTGCGATTTGCACAGCGGAGTGGGAGGGCGTCCTACTCAGGGACGTCCTCGCCGACGTGATAGTCAGCGACGAGGCAACTGGCGGGTTCCCGGTGGATGTGAAGCACGTCCATTTCGTGAGTCTCGAGGCATATGCCGCGTCCATCCCAATCACAAAGGCTCTTGACCCTTTTGGTGACGTTCTCCTTGCTTTCCGAATGAACGGTGGCTCGCTACCCCGAGACCACGGCTTACCAGTCAGGACGATGGTGCCAGGTCATGTGGCAGCTAGGAGCGTGAAGTGGCTTAGGCGCATCGCCCTGTCGGATGAAGAGTCGTCTTCGCAATGGCAGCAACGAGACTACAAAAAAACCTTTTGTCCCAGCATCAAAGATCCGGACTGGAGCTCCGCGCTGGCGATTCAGGAGATGCCGGTCACGTCCGCCGTGACGCGCGCCGAGTTCAACGGTGGGAAATTGAGAGCTGAAGGATACGCGTACTCGGGCGGCGGGAGGGGGATTTCCCGGGTGGACATCAGCGTCGACGGAGGCCGGACCTGGCGGCAGACGGAACTTGTTGACGATGCGACGTCCGGAAGAAAGGCGTGGTGCTGGAGACGCTGGCGGTATAAGGGCCCGGTGGTTGGCGGCGACGGCGACGACGGTGACCGAGGCGGTGCCGAACCCGGGGCTAGTAACGAAGACGGTGGAAGCATCAAGCTTGTGGTGAAGGCGACGGACGAGGCGTATAATACCCAGCCCGAGAGCTACGGGAGCATCTATAATGCGAGAGGTAATTTAGCGACGGCATGGCACCGGGTGGAGATTGATAGAGCGAAGCGGACGTAGACTCGGTTCTCAACTAATGAGGTAGTTAATTAGCGTCACTTTTTGTTAGGGAGTTTCCGTTTCCTAGGTAGACGTCATGTCACAGACCGAGACAAGTATAGAAACCCAGCCGTCTTCGGCCATCTTCTCTTTTCGGCGCAACAACACACCGATCGTCGCGACCGACGACGACCACCAGCTATGTCAGCTGCTCTTGGATAGGTTTGCAAACAGAACGCCCCCTTCGGAGCGCCTCAAAGTGAACTGGGACTGCGAGAATTGACGACTTCGATTCCAGCGGCACCCATAGCGCCATGTGATTCGGCTGGCACGAGGGCAACTCGAAGTCCTTGCAGGGAGCCTCGGAGGTCTTCTACGACCGCACGTCTGGTAAATTGTGCATGTGGGAACTCCGCATGTCCCTCCTGCATAGAAGTGTCTCCACGGTAAGGTAGCGCAGCTGTGTCCGACACCGCAGCGGTTAGCGTCGGCGGCGTCCATTGGTCAATCCCATTTGCAACGAGGCCCTCGCCGGGTTACGGTGCATGGTGGGGTTTTTGGAGGGGTAAAATCAGTGCCATGGTGCTCCGAGAATTACTCCCCTCAAATGAATTGAGGAGGGGTGCGGGGCAGCCATTTGGAGCTTCCCGCTTTCGTGTGTAAAGGACGGGAGGTAGAGAGAGAGAGAGAAGGGGGGGGGGGGGGGGGATTGTAGACAAAACAACTGCATCTTCTTTTTCCCCCGTTCGCGAACTGGACGTGGCGACGCCAGAAGAATCAGACGATCACATCAAACAGTAAACCACAAAGCAGACACACACAATGGCTTGGGAAGAACCGAGAAAGACGGGCATGCAGTACCGCCGCCTGGGCAACTCCGGCCTCCACGTCTCTGTGCTGGGCCTGGGAGGATGGTTGACGTATGTCAAACGCGCGCGCCTCTCTCTCTTGACTTGTTCGTCATCGAGATCATGTAACTGACTTCGGATCCTCTTTAGTTTTGGTGGCCACGTTGAGAACGGTATGGAACCTTCCCAGGCGCAAAGGAATCCGAATGTGCGCTAACGGCCTCGCAGAGAAGACGTTTGCGTGCATGAAGCAGGCCTACGACCTCGGTGTCAACTTCTTCGATACGGCCGAGAGGTAAGCCAAAGCTCCGCCGCGGCCGAAAATACGTGCCGGAGATGCTGACGGGGGCACGCGACGCAGCTATGCTGGCGGTAACTCGGAGATCATCATGGGTCAGGCGATCAAGAAATTCAACTGGAACCGTAACGACATTGTTGTCAGCACAAAGGTGAGACATATCGCTGAGCGCTGGGCAAATGGTCAACGACTAAGCTTTTCCGCAGCTCAACTGGGGCGGCGCCAACGGCGAGGTGCTCATCAACAACCACGGTCTCTCGCGCAAGCACATCATCGAGGGTCTCCGCGCATCCCTGAAGCGCCTCGATCTCGAATACGTCGATATCGTGTACGCACACCGACCTGATCGATTGACCCCGATGGAGGAGACGGTTCGCGCGTTCAATCATGTCATTGATAAGGGCTGGGCCATGTACTGGGGTACATCGGAATGGAGCGCCGACGAGATCGCCGAGGCCTGCGGCATCGCAAAGGACCTCAAGATGATTCCTCCCGTTGTTGAGCAGCCCCAGTACAACATTCTCGAGCGCCGCAAAGTTGAATATGAGTTCCAGCGCCTGTACCAGCGCTTCGGCCTCGGCTTGACCACCTTCAGCCCCATCAAGATGGGGTTGCTGAGTGGTAAGTACAACGAGAGTCTGGATGCGCCACCGGCGGGAAGTCGTTTCGCCGAGGGCAAGGGCGATAAGTTCGTCAACTGGGCCAACAAAGAGTGGTATGGCAACAATGAGTGGAAATCCCTAATCCAGAACGTCGTCAAGCTTAAGGTGAGTGCCCACCAGCCACTCTGTGATTTTTGGGATGGTGTACTGATGGGGCGTTCAGGGTATTGCGGAGAAGTTGGGCGCGACACAATCACAGTTTGCCCTTGCGTGGTGCTTGAAGAACCCGAATGTGACCTCGGTGATCACGGGCGCTTCCAGACCCGAGCAGATTGTAGAGAATGTTGGTGCTCTGAAAGTTTTGGAGAAGCTAACACCGGAGATCATGGCGGAAGTTGATGCTGTTGTGGGTGAGATTAAGCTTGACCCAGCTAGACAAGATTAGAACATGGCGTGTTTGCGGCGAGAGTTGATACTGTTGATTAATACGAGTGGCGTAGTACATGGCATAGCATATTGGGAAGGAACGAACAAAGGTCGGGCCCAATGATACATACAACCGCATACCAGCTCGATCCATGCAGATATTGTGTCGGAGACCTGGTGATGTTGGATGAGGATCGCTTGATTACTCGCTGACCGCCGTTTCACGGTTGCTGATTGCGAGCCAGTCTTCAGAGGAACGCCCTTCTGGAAGCTATGGACAACGTGCCCGAGTCAAATTTAGATGTTGCGCTCGACACGGCCTACCGGTCTACGCCGCTGCTTGTGCTGAAGGATGGTGCTCGCAGAACGTTGCTTTTGAGACCGTCGGAAATGCACTCCGAAAGCGACACTGACCAGACTAAAGTCGAGACGATTCTGGATTGGACGCTCACTGCCAACACGACTGGCAAAAGCACATGTGAGCCGTCTTGACTCGACAGCAAGCGCTAATCTCAGGATCCTTGCAGGGTTTGGACAATGCGTTCCTCAGCCGATGCCTCCATTTATTGGGCCAACGCGCGTTGGGAGTGACACCAGGTACCGTTCGGGAGGCCGCTATGCCAGTCAGTTGTTTGATTGTGTCTAGACTCGTGAAGGTCGTCGATCCTTTCGTCTTAGTTGCATATCGGGATTCGTCAGGGGCTTTTTGAGGGTTGCCCCGGAGTGGGTCGTTTTACCTATAAGCTCCGTCAACGAACCGTTGATGGCGGGCAGTCCATGAGATCCCACGTGTCGCTTCCGTCCAGGCAGCCTCGCGATAACCTTGAAGTTGCGATGAGTAAGGTGGACATGGACGCCATGATCGCTTGTGGTACTTTGCATCGATCAGGGGAACAAACAAACACGATGATACCCCAAAGACGAAAGACCTGCGGAGCTAATCCGGTTCGCAGGCTTCGTCTGGTCAGAATCCCTCAAGGATAGAGCCTTTTGCCTTAATGGCGGCAAGTATCCGGAATTGCGAGCCTCAGAGACGAAGGACCAGTAGAATATCGGTAGGCGCGGCGCTCTACTTAGGAACAGAATATGAGGTATGGGTGCCTGACGTGCATGGTAGCGTCGGAACGTCCTTGCATAGACTGGCGGGTGGGCGATGGGGTATGGCTTACCCCGAAGCTCTGCGAAAGATTTGGGATTGACGTTGTATCGCAGGATGAGTGACATGGGTGCGTATGCGTCGTAGAAGAGAAGAGAGGCATATATGATATGGGTTAAATTTGTGTGGGAAAGTGTAATTACCCCCCATGTGGCTGAACATGGCTGGGTGGCGAAAGGCACTAGGAGAGGCATATAGCATTGATAGTTTGAGATAGCTACGGCGGCAGCTTTTTGTAGAGATCGAGCTGCCAAATAAGATGTAAGTATCAGGCCATTTTTCGAGGGTAATGATGCTGGGTTGGGTGCTAGGGGAAGCCAAAGTTTGAGCTTGGCCCACCTGGGTGCTTGGGGGTCAGGAACGACGGTTGGAATGCAGCCTTAATTGATGAACAAAGTTACTGTGGTGAGCAGGCATTTGGCTGGTAGAGTAGAGGGGAACATGTGGCCGAGCAGGGAGGGAGGTAGTTGTGAAGAGCAGGGAGACATGGACGACTGCGTAGGAGGACGGGACGAGACGAGCGTCTGACCGAGGTGCGATGTCTGCCCTATGCAGCGCCCCACGACTTACTGCATGGCTGACATGTGTAGGTGTGGGTGGTTGCAAGTGTGTCCGTCTGTATGTGAGAGGTGTGTCGTGTCGATGGTATGATGGTTGGTTGAAGGCGAACGACCCTGTTGCTGGTTTTTTTGATGCGACTGCATACGGAGACCAGAAACACGAGCCAATAGGGAAGAAAACGATAGACTGAGACAAGTCAGACAGAATCCAGACAGGGTGTGCGGGTTGCAAGAGGTAGGTGTATTGTGCTGTGTCATGATGTTGCGTGGCCAAGAGATGCCTAGAAGAAAAGCAAGGAATCTGTAAATACCTTTTAAGAGATACCAAACCAATCAGAGTAATCTCAGCAGTATACAAGCAGCAGGCAACGATGGAGAAAGAGTTGGCCTGCCGCCGATCGGTGCCAAGACGAGGTGAAGGCTTGCTAGCCAGCTGGAGCGCAGCATTGACCTTTTTCTCGTGTACTGCAATTAAGGTACTAAGCAGTAGATCGTGAGGCATGACTTGTACCGCAGTATGGCGGCTGAGGCTGCAAGTGGGATCCATGGCTCAGAGTTCTTGTCAAAAGTACCTTATTTCTCTGGCAATAACCTTAGGTGCAGATTTGCGGCGATGTTGGAGGACGAGACAGTTTGTGGTGGCTTACAGGCAACATATTTCACAAAATATTGCAGAGGGTTATTTCTAAAGAATGCGAGATTAGATTGGCGCGTCGAGAGGAATTAAGAAGCAGGAATTGCAAATAGGTATCGAAGGCAGCATATACCGGCGGGTGCACATACTGCTTTAGGGTGGGTGCATATGAGGACCGACCGCATGCTGTAGTAAGTACCTTACTTCAGTACTGAAGCAGATGAGCGTCCAGTGACTGTGATATCCTGCCTGCTGCTCGTGCTGTGCTGCGAACGGACAATAGGGCGATACTGAGTCTGTCGCAGGTGAGGCATAGAAAATAGCAGACGTTTCCAGGTTTTAAAGTATCTAACCACAGGCACTAGAACCACAGCAGACCTTCAGGTATGAACCAAGCTGGCCCAGGCTGAGGCTCAGCATTATTTTCCCCCACATTATTAGGTAAGACACTTTCCCACTTTCACGTTGTCTGTGAGGAGGTAGATCGATGTCCCATCCTTGCCAGTTTGGCAGTGCACGTACCTGCACCTGCCCCACTAAGGGGAAGAGAGGGACGCTGAAGTATATGCAGTATCATGCCGCTAACCCTTTTTGGGACAGCATCTGCTCCCTCGAAATGCGGGCAGCAGGGCTCACCTCACACTTGGCGCCATCTCTGGAGGCGCGCGCCGGGCGCAATGGGGCACAATGAGCAGCACCCCAGCAGCACATCAATCTCCCCTGGCCTTCTATTTGTTTGTTGCATTTCCACGGCGTACGAATTCAGCACACACCTCAAGATATAAGGTAAGATATCTATGTTGCGCGTCCACCTCGGCACCTTGAAGACAAAGTGTTGGCCGCAAGGAATCTAAGGCATGCTTCAAAGTAAAAGAGCTGTTCATATCTTCCTGACCTAAAGTTCCATTCGTAATAGAAAGTAAGGTAAGGTACCTTAAGGAAGTACCTACAAATAGCAAGGATGTTTGCACTTCTGGGTTGGCCTCAGCTCAACGATCCCGCACACTTTGCGCTACGCCTCCGGCAGAGCGACACAAGCAACACCTGGTGCGGGTCCCACCCCCAGAAAGAAAAAGAAAAAAACAGCATGGACATTGAAAGACCAAAAGAGATCACATATAAGGTCATTCCAACCTGATGCTACCTCAATCTTACCTTAGTCATATCACTATGAATATATGGCAAGGAGGATTATGTCAATTATAATGATTGAGCATGGGTCTGGATTTGAAGGAGTTCCATTGTGTTTTGAATCAGAATGGAATGGAGGCAGGAGAGAGAAGATAGCATCTTGAAGAAGTAATCTGGCATACTACCTACCTACCTTACCTTACCTAGGTAGGTAGGTACTTAAGGTACCTCGCCGTACTTTAGGTAGGTACCAGCATCCACAACCGAATCAATGCATTCTCACGGCGTATCGCACCAAGCGCAAAGTCAACCAACAGCTCAGAGACTAATCTAAGGTAGAGAGCTACCAACCCCATTTGGTAGCCAGCGGCCACCGGCCTCATAGTTGGCCCTAGTACCAACAACTGCTATCCAGTGTGCAGAGTCAACTTCATGTACCTTACTTCCTACTCGTCGCTAGCTGCCCGACCTAACATACCTAATTAGGTAGCCGTCGCAGTCCAGTATGCCTGTGTCGCACAACGGAGCTCCCCGGCCCTACATTTCTGGCTGTCCCTATAGTCACGTTTCTCCATTCTTCCCGCCTCTCCTCATATTCCATATGCGACATGGGAAATAACGACTAACCCATTATCCATTGCCGTTACGACCGCTTCCATTCCATTCCCTGCGACAAGTTGCAATTACGTTCAACCTTCAACCTCCAACCTCTGACTATCGCTCTCCTGTTTCCGCCTTCAAGCATGACATAATCGACTCGACATTTGTCTTTCTCTGCCCGCGCGCTTTCTGCCCGCCTCACCAGTCCGCTTCCGAGCCCTTCATCGCTCTCGCGCTCACTGCCTACGGCTACCCCCCCCCCCCCCCCCCCCCCCCCCCAGCCGGTCCCTGTCCGACTGTTTTTCCATCAACCTGCTTCATATCACCATCGCCATCTCTCACCACCGCCGCCCACTTAGTCCGCACACCTCGCCTCGTTTAACCGCAGCCGTACTCGTTTGCATCCGTCCTCATCTACCGCGCCGCGCGACTGCTGCCGTTCCTCCACCGCCGTCCTCGGGAATGACATGGCTCTGCGCCCTCATGCGACGACGGCCTGGAGACAATGACGAGGAATGAGGCTGGCTCCCGCTTCAGCTCGCTCACGAGCACCAGCACCGACAGCACCCGATCCTCGGCCACCATCAAGCCCCCAATGCCCCCGTCGTCTGCGTCGACATCCGCGTCGCGTAAGACACCTATATGTTTGAAGACAGACGACGATAGCATAGGAGATGGAAATGGAAATGGGTCCCTCGCGGAAAGGTGAGTGTCAAGTTCCTGTATTGTCATGTCCACGCCCCTCCCGCGCCACCTGGGTTTGGGGCTCTACTGAAGTATGGGCTCCTCTCCCATGGCGCCCCTCCAAAACCAAGGTCTCCAAATGCGCTATACGCCTCCATTGCGCGAGAGTGTGTGAGTTGCGGCCGTCGTCCCGAAACCCAGTCCTGGGCGAGGCTTTTGGTGTAGCTTGTGCTCTTTTGCGCTGCTCTCCTGTTGCTGCTCTTGTCACTGAGGCGTTTTGCTGCTGCTGCTAGGTAGGTAAGGTGGGTGGGTACCTTAATGAAGCGCGCTTCAATTGCTATTGCGATTGCAGCTCTTCTCGTACCTGCCTTGCCTGGACCTACGCCGTACAGCTTCCCCTCCCCCTACCCCTCCCATCCCTCAGGTCCGATTCATTCCTCTCATCCCTCCCAATTCACCTTACCAAATGCACCAGGTGGCCTCCTAGTGACCCCGAATTACCTCTGGCACCCCCTCCCCTCCCCTCTTCCATCGCTTTCGCCTCCGCCCTGGCCCCAGGCAAGCTTTGTCGTCGTCGCTTTGTTGGTGGAGCTTTCTGCTGTTTTCGATCCCTCCAGCCAGTCCAGCTCAGCCCAGACAATATCTCTCTCTCACCTGCCCTCCTCTGGCCTCCATGTTCCTTTTTTGACCTGTCTGCCCTGACGAATGCACCCTTAACTGACTGACTGGTCCCTGCGTTTGGTCCCCACGTCTAGATCTTTCATTAGTGATTTGAGCCCAGCCCAAGCCTCTCCCACTCCCGCTTCTGCGCCGCGCGGAGCTCTGTCACCAGCATCAACAACCTCCAATGTCTCCTCCTTCCGCGACCACCGTCTGAGTGACCTCGCCAACTACCGTCGAGACTTGGCCGTCCTAGATACCTCTGGCGGCCGTCTGCCATCCATTCAACAGCAACCTCCAACGGCTACGCCTTCGTCAAACTACCAAGTCGCTCCCTGGATGTCGCCCTCCAACGGCGGTGCCACCGCTTCCACTCCTCAGAGCCAGCTCAACACGACGTTCTACAATGATTCCAGTGACAACCTGTCTGTCGCATCCCAGCTGTCGCCCGGCTTCCGTCCTACGAATCGAATCGCGCACCAATCATCTGGCAGTCAGGACTCTCCCGATGCTGCATACTTTGCCGACGAGAGACGGCCTTCGTTGGCCAGCATAACGACGTTGAGTAGTCAAGGCTCCAAGACGAGCATTCGAAGAGGAGGCCTGCAAAAGTTACAGGGTTTCTTTGGCGAGGAATTCCCCGGCCGAGACGGCTCAGAGAGCAGCTTGCATTCGAGTTCCGGAAAGGACCGTTCGCGTTCCTACAGTCACAGCCGCCCGACCAGAGATCGCAACTACTCGAACGCGACCGATCACGCACGAGATCGAGAAGGCTCTCCTTCCTCTTCGAGACCTAGAACTCCAGTGCCGGCTCCAGAAGTTGTGCCATTCCTCTATCAAGAAGCCGACGTGAGTACACACACTTTTTTCTTAATTTTTCCCCTCCTTTGTACCGTCCCTACCGCAATGTTCCTTTCCGAGCTCCCCTCCCACTCATCCGCACATCCGTACCCTTGGCGCCACTATCACGCATGCGGGTATTGCGCCGCATCAAACCAATGCCTTATCTTATCTGTTATGGCCCTTTTTGCTGCCCGGTGCATGCAGCCCATCCTCAAGTCAAGCCTGCTAAACGTGCTTCAAGGATATTGCCAGGTACGGCGAGGCCCCAGTTAGAGACATTTTGAGCGGCCCCGACCGCGAACGTTACATGAACAACGAAAATCCCAACAACCCGCAAAATCCACCAAAGACCTCCTCATCAAGCCGTTCCGGTCATTCAATCGTGCATCTGCCCGGCCACCATCACCGTCATAACAGAAGCATTGATGATGGCAGGGCGCTCCGGCCAACTGTAAGCAGGGAAGATTCTCAAGCGAGCTTGCAGGTGCAGAACGCCCGTGAACGAGGCGGTTCAGCTGCCACCGTCATGTACAATTCCAACCGATCCCGCGCCCAAAGCCCGACACCGAGCGGCGGCTACTTCAGTTCGAGACACAACCCTTCCGTCGACGGCTCGACTTCGCCCAGCGGTCAGCAGCAACATCATTCGAAAAGAAATATTCTGCATCGATTGAGGGGGAGGAATAAGGACAAGGACGATGGCATTTCACGCCTGCGTGAATTGCCTGGGTCAACAAGATCGCTGGCTGCGAAGCCATCGCGAACCGAATTTGCCCGCCCGGAATTGTCGCCGTCCGCGGTTCCCATCAACTATGCCGGCACTGAGCCGAATTCGACTGAAGATCCTCGGCTAACGAACTATAACAACCGGAACCCGACATTCAACAACAAACTGTTTTCCAAGAGCAAAGGACGCCAACAACGGCCAGCGGTTACACAAGATGAACAAATTGGTCCAACAGACCGGCAGGGCGGTGCCAGCGACCATGGTTTCTTTCTGGACACCAACCTGAGCGACATGGAAGGCATCCTCACCAAGCCTCAGCCGCTCACACCGATGGATCACACCTTTATCGCGAATATTGTTGACCCGAAAGATGTGCCCCCTCCGGTGCCGGCGAAGCCTGAAGCTTTCCCTGGCGGTCCCAATGGCTCCTGGAATGCACCGGACAGTTGGGCTGTTCGACGCAACACCGAAGATACCACCTACCAAGCCCCAGACATTGACGATATCGGCAGTCCGCCTCGCCCAGATGAGAAGATGACACCATACTGTATCCGTATTTTCAGATCTGACGGTACCTTCGCGACGTTGTCAATGGCCTTAGACGCCAGCGTCACCGACGTCATCTCGCAACTTATTAAGAAAACGTACGCAACTGACGGTCTGGAGAACTACCACATAATCCTGAAGAAGCACGACTTGGTCCGTGTTCTCGCTGCACCGGAACGGCCACTGTTGATGCAAAAGAGGTTACTTCAGCAAATCGGTTACGAAGAACGGGATAGAATCGAGGATGTCGGCCGCGAAGACAACAGTTACCTTTGCCGTTTCATGTTCTTGTCATCGAGAGAAAGCGATTTCCATTCCGTCACCAACGACCTAGGCTTAGGACGCATTCAGAAGTACAACCACGTGGATCTGTCTGGACGCAACTTGATTACCATTCCGATCTCCCTCTATTCCAAGGCCTCGGAGATTATCTCTTTAAACCTTTCTCGCAACCTTTCCCTCGATCTTCCGCGAGACTTCATCCAGTCTTGCCAAAACTTACGAGACATCAAGTTCAACAACAACGAGGCTCGAAGGCTGCCTCCAAGTCTAGGCAAAGCTGCGAAGCTTACATACCTCGATGTATCGAACAATCGGCTCGAACAATTGGACCAAGCTGAGTTGCACGGCTTGCATGGCATCCTTAAGCTGAATATGGCCAACAACCGCCTGAAGGCCCTTCCCCAGTACTTCGGCGCCTACAAGGCTTTGCGGAACCTCAACATATCTTCAAACTTCCTCGACAAGTTCCCGTTGTTCCTTTGCGACGTTGACAGCCTGGTGGAGTTGGATCTCAGCTTCAACTCTATCAGTAGTTTGCCCAACGAGATCGGTAGGCTTCAAAGCTTGGAGAAGCTGGTCATCACCAACAACAGGCTGTCCAATTCTCTGCCGGAGTGTTTCCGTAGACTGAACGCTCTCCGAGAACTGGACATTAAATACAACGCCATCAATAGCATCGACATAATCTCCGAGCTACCGAAGCTGGAGATTCTCTCCGCAGACCACAACAGTATATCTCAGTTCGTTGGTAGCTTCGAAAGAATTCGAAGTCTGAAACTCAACTCGAACCCCATCACAAAATTCGAAATTATCGAACCGGTGTTGACGCTCAAGATGCTCAACCTCTCTCACTGTCAGCTTGCAAGTATCGATGAGACCTTCAACATGATGCTAAACCTGGAACGTCTCGTTCTTGACAAGAACTACTTTGTCTCCTTACCCGCACAAATCGGAAACCTGAGTAAACTGGAGCATTTCAGCATAGCCAACAACAACGTTGCTGAGCTACCGACCTCAATTGGATGCCTGACAGAACTTCGAGTCCTGGATGTGAGGAGAAACAATATCCGGAAGTTGCCAATGGAGCTGTGGTGGGCGAACAAGCTCGAAACACTCAATGCATCTTCCAACATCCTGGAGAACTTTCCCAAGCCAGCCTCAAGGCAGCCTCGACCTGCGGGTGAGGAAGCGTCGACACCTGCAGCAGCCAACAAACCGAACCCTATGAACAGCCTGCCTACGCTACCTCCAATTCCCTACGAGGACGCTGCAGACTCTCGGAGACCTAGCCAGAACTCTTCTTCCACTTTACTGAGTGTTGGCCCGTCGCCAGTACCCGGCGGTGGTGACCGAAAGAGCTCGGTCGTGTCAGTGTACGGCAAAGGCGGCAGGAAGACATCCGTTGTGTCCAGATCGACTTCGCAGGGCACGGTACAGACAATGACGCCGCCATCTGTGAGGAAAGACTCAAGCTTGTCGTCGAGGCTCTACACGACATTCGCTGGATCTCTGCGAAACTTGCACTTGGCTGAGAACAAGCTCGACGACGAGGTCTTTGACCAGATCACTATGCTCAACGAGTTGCGCGTGCTCAATCTTTCGTGGAATTATATTAACGATATGCCACAACGATCAATCAAGAGCTGGCCGCAAATGGTGGAGCTGTATCTGTCTGGCAACGAATTGACAACACTACCAGCAGACGACCTCGAGGACGCCAGTCTCCTGCAGGTATTGCACATCAACGGGAACAAATTTACGAACTTGCCCGCCGACATATCCAGGGCTAAGAAGCTTGCGGTATTGGATTGTGGCAGCAACTCTCTCAAGTACAATATCTCCAACGTTCCATACGATTGGAACTGGAACTTGAACCCCAATCTGAGGTACCTCAATTTGTCCGGCAACAAGCGGTTGGAGATCAAGCAGACCGTAGTGGGCCCAACCGCCGCCAACCGAGAGCAGCTTGCCGACTTCAGTAGACTGCTGAATCTGAGGGTTCTGGGTCTAATGGATGTGACGCTCACACAGCCTACGATTCCTGACCAAAGTGAGGATCGCCGTGTACGAACGTCTGGTTCTCTAGCTGGCCATCTACCATACGGCATGGCAGATACTTTGGGCAAGAACGAGCATCTGTCCACCATTGACCTTGTCGTCCCTCGCTTCAACTCCTCAGAAACCGAAACTCTTCTGGGCTTGTTCGACGGACAAGCGCTCTCCAGCGGCGGGTCCAAGATTGCCAAATACTTGCATGAGAACTTTGGTCACATCTTCAGCATGGAATTAAAGGGTCTCAAGACGCGTCTTAATGAGACTCCTGTAGATGCCCTCAGACGTGCCTTCTTGTCGCTCAACAAGGACCTTGTCACCATCGCCATTCAACACACCGAGGAGCGCTCCCAAAAGACGCATAGGGGCTCTGCGCAGCCAGTGGTGCTCAGTAAGGAGGACCTCAACTCCGGCGGTGTTGCTACCGTTGTGTATCTCCAGAACACCGAGCTTTATGTTGCCAACGTTGGTGATGCACAGGCCATGGTCATTCAGACCGATGGCTCTCACAAGATTCTCACCAAAAAGCACGACCCTGCGGAGCCGACTGAGCGTCAACGTATCCGGGAGGCAGGTGGCTGGGTGTCTCGTAACGGGAGACTCAACGACCTGTTGGAGGTCTCTCGCGCCTTTGGCTACGTCGAACTCATGCCAGCGGTCCAGGCCGCTCCTTACGTCAGCCACATTACCATACGGGAACAAGACGACATCATCCTGATTGCTACCAGGGAGTTCTGGGAGTACTTGGACCCCGCATTGGTTGTTGACTTCGCCAGACAGGAGCGAGGCGACCTTATGCGTGCATCACAAAAGCTTCGTGATTTGGCCATTGCCTACGGTGCCACGAACAAAATCATGGTCATGATGATGAGCGTCGCTGATCTTAAGAGGAGGGTGGAGCGATCTAGACTTCACCGCGGACAGAGCATGTCGCTGTACCCTTCGGGCGTTCCAGACGATCTTCAACAACCTTTGCGCAGAGGCAAGAGGAATAAGGGTGATGTCCTTGACTCGACTTTACAACGACTTGAAGCCGAGATCCCTGCGCCAACAGGCAATGTGTCTATCGCATTCACCGATATCAAGAATTCAACCACGTTATGGGAGATGTACCCAGCAGCGATGCGGTCTGCTATCAAGCTGCACAATGAGGTTATGCGTAGACAATTGCGACGAATCGGCGGTTACGAGGTCAAGACTGAAGGAGACGCGTTTATGGTGTCGTTCCCAACGGCCACTTCAGCGCTTCTTTGGTGCTTTGCCGTCCAAATGTCCTTGTTGGATGTCAATTGGCCATCTGAAGTCCTCAACTCCGTCTCTTGCCAAGCATTGTACGACAAGGACAACGCCCTGATTTTCAAGGGTCTCTCCGTTCGCATGGGTATTCACTACGGCGAAGCTGTCAGCGAGATGGATCCTGTTACTAGGCGTATGGATTACTTCGGACCTATGGTCAACAAAGCTTCTCGTATCTCCTCGGTTGCCGATGGAGGCCAGATCACCGTCTCATCCGATTTCATCTCTGAAATCCAACGTTGTCTGGAGAACTACCAAGACACGGATAGGAATGGTTCGCCAGGATCCGAAGACACCTTTGACGACGACCAAGGCTTCGCCGCAGCGATTCGCAAGGACCTGAGGTCTCTCAGTTCGCAAGGCTTCGAAGTGAAGGAGATGGGAGAAAAGAAGCTGAAGGGTCTTGAAAACCCGGAAGTGGTGTACTCACTCTACCCGCATGCCCTTGCGGGTCGTATTGAGCATCACCAGCAACATGAGACCCGTGTCGAGGTTGACAAGCCCGCAATCCTGCAGGCCGGGAGCGAGTTGGCGTTCGACACTGAGTCCATCTGGGCTCTGTGGCGCGTCAGCTTGAGGCTGGAGATGCTGTGCAGTTCCCTAGAGAATGTGTCTGGCCGTGGCTTGCAACCACCTGAGACAGAGCTGCTGGAGAGGATGAAGCATCGCGGGGGCGAGGTGACGGAGCGATTCTTGCTCAACTTTATGGAGCATCAAGTGAGCAGGATAGAGGTAAGCCCGACAAGGACGATGCATCTAGGGTCACCACTGACGTTTTCCTAGACTTGTGTCACTACATTGTCGCTTCGTCATATTGCTATTGGCAACGCCCCTATTGATAAGCTGGAGGATTTGCGAGCACCTATAACCGATATTCTCGACGAGGTTGCCAAGCAAATGGCTGAACTAGCAAGATACAAGGCCCTGTACGGCGAGTTGAGCGATACGGATCACGGCAGCGACACGGAGCAAGAATAGTGCGGCAAGCGTTCCTTGATTCAGGATTCTCATATGCGACGGCATAACTTATATAATATACCTACGGCGTAAGACGGCACGCTGTCAACAAACCTAACACCTGGATACCCGATTCGTTTCGAAAGGGGGGAGGAATACGGCGCTCTGATATACTTATTCCATATCTGTATGATGCAAATTACGACCCCGAAACAGTTCAGCGACAGCGGAATGTGCGCCTGCTTTTCCGGTTTTGTGGGCATAAACACCTTTTGAGGTTTCATTGGTTCAGGGGTTTCAAATCGAAGGGAAACAAGCACGTATGTAGACGTGTTGGACGCAACGTGGTCATCTTTCTGGTCTTTTGTGCGCGTGTGCGTGGAAAGGGGAGGAAGAGTCAATGGACCTGGGATTTATTTGAACGAAAAAAAAAATCCAAAAACTGTGTACGTGTGGCACTATTTCGCTTTGGGAGGAGATGAGGGGGGTGGGGGCTTTGGGATCATGGTAGAGAGTCTTGGAATAGGACTTCCGTGGGAAATCGGGAGAAACCGAGGCCTTGTTGTGGACCGGCCTTGTGGTAGGATAGTGTTTACTGCTTATACTTGTGTGAAGAGGCTGTAGCTCAAAGCTTGGCTTTGACTGAAGTCCCTGTTCAACCTCATGTGCTTGTCCACGCTACGTCGCATTGCAGTGAGACGGGTTGTTTGTGTGGCTTTATGTCTTTGCCAAATGCAAATGCTTTCACTTACTATGATACAACGAAGGATGCTCATCTAGTGATTGATCTACTGAGACACAATTCGCGCCCCTGAACCAGCACCAGCGTCCTTGGTCCGCTTCAGAACCCGAATCCGCGGTTCCATCCGTGGTCCAACCCACCAGCCTCCTGTCAACATCCGGACGTGATCACGCACTTTCTTCACCAACAATCCCCGCCCGAGAACCTTCTCGCCTCCCTCCTCATCATCCCCATCCCCGCGACCCACCTCAGCTCCGGGCTTCAGCACCTCGATTCCGGCGTACCCCTGAACGACACCGATGGTCTCCCAATGGCCGCCGCCGCCCCTGACGGATGCGGGGTCCTCGGCCAGGACGTAGTCGAACCTCGACCAGAAGCCGGGGTCGGCCAGGACGGCCTCGTCCTCCGTCTTGTCAAAGGTCAGCACGGGCACGGCGGCGGCCGCGGTGGTGTCGCCGTTGAGGCTGTTCTCGAGGGCGCGCAAGTGCGGGTTCTTGGGCTTGCCTGAGGGGTTCTGGCCGAAGAGGGTCACGCCCGTCATGCAGCTCAGCACATCCGTGTGCACAGCGGTGACGGAGGAGCTCGCGGGGCTGAGGCCGCGCGAGGGCCCCGTGCCGACGAGGGCGTGTAGCTGGCGCAGGGCGTCGCCGCCCGGGTAGTTCAGGGACGAGAGCAGGAGCATGCCCGTCGAGGCGGCGAGGGCGCCCAGGACGCTGAAGACGAGGGCCAGGGAGGCGAAGGCGTACAGCGGGGATTTCGTCCGGCGGGTGAAGATGTGGGACGCTCCCTGGGCTGCTGCTGCCGTGAGCGGCGGGACGGCGTAGAATATGAAGCGGGCTTCCTTGTGCGGTTGGAGGGAGTAGATCGCCACGAACAGCAAGGGGGGAATCACGAAGCCGCGGGCCGCGCGGGAGGTCGCTGGGTGGGAGAGGGCCAGCGGGATCAGGAGGACGATGGCCAAGGGGTTGACGAGGAGTCGCGGCAGGGCCGAGGTGAAGTAGAAGTGCCACGGCGAGACGCCCCAGTTGGAAGAGGAGCCGAGGACGGCGTTGTAGTAGAAGCCCCACAGCTCCGGCCACAGCGGCTTCTGCCAAAAGTAGGAATCCAGCGGCACCGACACGACGAGGGCGACGGTGAAGGAGACGAGGAACGGGCTTATGAGGCGCGGGATGGTGGTCTGCGAGGTCAGGAGGAGATGGAGGGCCGTGGTGATGAGGAGGAGGGCGACTTCAGAGCGGAAGATGGCGGCTGCGAAGACGAAGAGGGACAGGGCGACGCGTTGGCGCGGGGATTGTGTCGTTGGGTCCGGATGTGGGAGGAGGTTTGCTTGGGCGAGTGTCGCTTGAGATACTGTGTTAGTCTCACAAGTCAGGAATAAAAGGATGGGAGGGGGGACTCACTCAATGCGAAGGCGAACATGTTTGGCAAGGTCCGCGAGGCGTAGAACATGACATGAAATTGACTGGCCAACAGCACGATCCACCACCGCTGCACACCCGTCCCGAACGCCCTGCCAAGGTTCCGCGCGAAGACGATCAGCGTGGCGGCGTTGGCCAGACCCAGGAGGCCGCGGACGACGAGCTGGGCGCGGGCGAAACCGAAGAGGGAGACGAAGGGCCCGCCGATGCCGGCCAGGAGAATGGGGCCAATGAAGGTGCGGGGCACGGCGCCGGGGAAGTCGAAGTGGTCGTAGGAGGCGCGCAGGCGGGCGGCGATGTCGCGGGTCGGGGTGCCGTAGACGAGGACGTCGTGGGTCGCTTGAATGTTGAACGACTCTTCTACTTTTGTGTCTGGGGCCAGCAGAAGGTGGATTGTTATCAGGGCTGGGAGGAGACCCAGGAGGGCCATGTCTGTTTGTGTTTGTTGTTAGTCCGCCTGGGTGGTGTAGTTTTTCTGATATCAGATGGCATTTCCTCACCTAGGAGCTTCATTGTGAAAGAATGAGTGAGAGTGAGTGAGTGAGAGGAAACGATATGTCAACAAAAAAAGAAAGGAAGGGGGACAGGGAAAAAGAAAATGGGAACAGTTTATTTCATTCTCCCCAAGGTCGTCAGAAGCATTCAGAAATGGGTCCAAGTTGTGAAACCTGTTTGCCCTGTGCTTTTCATCTCAATGCCTTCCTGTTGATATTGGTAGCTCTCATGAACAATCCATTTGAGCAAGTGAGAGTAAGGTGAAAGTGTAAGCTGTCCGTCTGCTGTTGGCACATACCCACCAGAGCTCCAAATCGTTAGTGCACGGTTTAGTTCCTTCATGCAACCGCGACAGCTGCCTATGGGCAAAGCTCCCGTCCCTTGGGATGGATCTATCCATGGATGCCTGACAGGGATTGCAGACTCGGAACGGAACAAGTGCAGCTCCACCACACGCTGAGCTCTGGACAGCGCAACAGCGGACCATCACCATCTGGCCCCAAAGGTGCCTGGATTCCATAGCAAAAGAGATCTCGCCCACGATTGCAACAACTGAATTCCCCCCAAACAACCCTCTTGCGCGCGCACCGGCTCATGCCTAGATACAAGTCAAACCGCCCAACATGTACATTCTAGGAAACTTCCTCTACAGTACGTCCCTCCCCCGTTGACCCATCCACATGGGAAAGCTCGCGCTAACTAAAGACACCCAGTCGCTGTCCTGCTCATCAACGCCATCGCCGTCCTTTCCGAAGACCGATTCCTCGCGCGCAGTACGAGATTCTCCCTACCTCGCCTTTACCCCATCACATTCCCCTTGCGTATCCCGAGGAAGCTCAGTCCAAGCTGACACGGCGAACAACACAGTCAACCTCTCCCCGTCGTCCTACGACCCAGCATTCGGCCAGAGCGCCGACGCCAGCGTCAAGGCCAAGATCATCAACCTGATCGCCAGCGTGCGGACGCTTATGAGAAGTACGTGATTTTCTCTTTTTCCTTTATATATATATATATATTGTCTTTTTCTCGAGACTCGAGAGGTCTGGCGAGGGTATCGTACAATACTGACAATGCTTCTCCTCTGTTCCAGTACCGTTAATAGCGATCAACACCATGATCATACTCTACGAGCTCATTCTCGGTTGAACGGACCGCCGCGATGGCCGTCGACGGCGGTGGCGGATCTTCTTTTCTTCCTTCTTTGTATCATACGAATTGCAGGCCTTTTCACAGCATGGCATCATGGTAAACGAACCGGCGTTGGGAGGGATGGGATGGATGTGGTCTTCCGGCTGTTGAGGGGACAGCTATGAGGGGTCTCGGAGCAAAACAAACTGTTGGCGACGATGTATTGGCAAGATAGACACGGGGCAAAACGTACGAGGGGGAGTGCTCCAAATATTTTGCAACCCAAAGAACTGGCTCTTAGGAGCTTCAGTACTTGTCGGTCAATGTCCGGTTATCGTACAGGTTCTGGACAAGTGCCGAGTAAAAGCAACGCTCTCGAGATGCCATTCGTCACACGTGCCCTTGCCTAATTGTCAAGGTTGGAAGAAGAAAAGCTACTATCCAAGCAACCACACCATGCTCGGGTATCTCCTCACGCCTCTGAATGTGATTGGTCGCGACTTGCGCCAGGGCAATAAAGCCAGGTAGTCTGTTCATCGTACAGAACTCTTCCTCCTCCTCGACTCCCCTTTTTTTGGTAGAAATATGTACTGCAAAAGAACCCTTAAGCTTCAGATCATTCATCAAACATTGGTGCGCCGCTTCATGACAGCAAGTTGCCGCTCTTCTTCCTCCCCAGGTTGAAACTGAATCGCTCCCTCAACTCTTTGGGTTTGTCCGACTGACCTGCTGGCCCCTCAGCGCCATTACCGCTATGTCCGTTTTCCAATGGCTTTTGCGAATCGCCCTTGTCCTTGTCTTTGCTGAGGAATCCGAAGCTCTTCCGACTCATCGACTTGCTTGCTCGGCTAGACCTGTTGAGGAAGCTGGTCGTACCTGAGGGCTCCTTCTTCTTCGGGTCTTGCTCCTTCGCGGACTCCTTGCTTGCTTCGATTGCCTGACGCAGCTCGTCCTGTTCTCTCTGGTGGGCCTCTCTTCGTCTGGCAAAGGTCTCTCTTCGCTGCTTCTCCCCTTCCTTGGCCTTGTCCTTTTCAGCCTGCTTTCGGGCCTTCTCCGCAGCTTCTTGCTCCTTCTTCTCCCGCTTTTTCTCGTCTTTCGACTTTTCGGCCTTCGCTGCTGTGTTGGATCTGGCAAGACTCGACGGAATGGGAGGTACTGCAGAAGACGGTGTAGAGGGCACCGGGATGTGTTCCGGAGCGTCAACCTTGCCGGGCGCGGTAGATGCGTGTGCCAGGCCGGGCATCGGGTCGCGTTCCTCCACTGGGCTAACGGGTTGCGTGAACTGCTTGGCGAGTGGTGTTGTGCCGTTCGGTTGACCGTTTTCATGAGCAACATTCGCGGTTTCGTTGGCGATTTTGACTTCCTCGGCGCCTTCGGCTTCCATCTCAGCCTGCACCTTCTCAAACGTAGTTTCTTGGTAGAACAGCACGTACGCACATGCCATACCAGGCTTGTCGCCAAAAAAGTTGCGCACAAAGTGCTTGTCGACCGGCTCAACCATCTCATCGTCAAAGAGAACCCAGCCTCGATCTTTAGTCTTAATAACCGACACATAGTGACCATGGTAGGCATTACCGCCGATATGAACAACAACAGCATACAACTCATACATGCGATCGGGGTCCTCGGCATCATCTGTCGTGTTAAACATACGCAGGTGGTAGGGGTACACGACTCGGTGAAAGAGTTTCTGCAGCCGACTGTAATCTTCGGTGTACTTGAATCGTTTCAGATGCAACGCCAAGACCTTGGGTAAGCGCTTAATCTTCATTCGCTTCTCAGCCTCCTGAAGTCCGCCGCAATGATCGCAGTGAAACTTGTTACGTTCGCACAACATCTCCTCGGCGGAGAACTTTCGCAAGCATGACGTTACCGAGGAGTGCTCTTCCAGATCGATAGATAGATCCAAAAACGTCTCGTCTCTTTGCGACGCCGTCTCACAAGTAAGGCATTTCGTTTCCGATGTCAGAACACCCTCGAAGATGTCGTGGACCCAGCCAGTTCCAGGGGATCCCACACCGTTAGCCGGGCGGTTGATTAGGCTCGTAGCCCCAAGGGCGTTCTCCACAGATTGAACCAAGCCGTCTTTGTTCTCTGCTTCTCGCTCTTGGATTCGTCTGGCGTTTGTTTCAACGTTGGAAATGACGTCGTTCAGTACTAGGCCGTAGAACTCGTGGGCGTCCTGATGCATCGAATTTCGGAACATTTCGTTGTCGCGCTTGAATATTTCCAGGAACCGCTGCGGACTAAGGACACCCGTTCTCGTATTGCTTTCAATCAAGGCCTGGAAAATATCCTTGAGGCCGGTAAAGGTGCACTCCTCCATGCCGTATGCTGACGGATTCTCCTGGGCCAACTCCAGAATCGGGCCCTTGATCATGGCTTGCTTTTTCTTGTATTCGGGCGAGTCAGGCTTATCCTCAGGTCGTGTACCTGGCGCACTAGGGGGAGGCATTCCTGCCGTGATGGCCTGTCTGCGCTTCATGGACTCAGAGGCACTCAAGCCTTTTTGTTTCGCGCCGGGTGTACTTGGGGGTTCTTTCGCGACGGGTGGACGGATGGTCACATTGACCTTTGGCCGGGTTCCATTCGGGGTATCGGTAGGCGACAGTGGAGGGTACTTGATAACATGGTCTCTAAAGGATTCGGAGTAGAAGAGCGCTTGTACGATCGAGTTGCAGTAGCTGTATCACAGTCAGAATATTGGCTGGAGAAGGCGAGGATGTCGCATACCAGGTATTGCCAAACTTCACAATTGATCAGCTTTGGTTGTCTCGGAAAAGCCGGCGCAGAGACCGGTGGGGTTAGGAGGACTTACATTCTCAAGGCCGAAGAATTTGTCAGTGCCATCTTCCCTCAATGGACCGATATTCTGCAGCATCTTCTCCAAGGGAGTCAGTTCCGGGGCTGGCTCTTCCTTGCCGGCCTTCTTGCTCGGCGCATCTTTCGTGGTTGTGCTCGTGGTGGTCTAAGAAATGGGGACTCTTGTCAGCGGCGAAGTCGCGCAAGCGGTACAGAAGCAAGAGAACGGTGATTCTGGTCTTCCGAGAGGGCTCACGTACGTTTCCCGCGTTCTTCAACTTGTTGAAGAAGCCAGCCATGTTGGCGACTTCTTCTTGAGGCAGGTAGTAGACGGTATCGAAGTCGGGTTGCAGCGGTTCGTTTCGTGTGAGACAAGCTCACGGCGGCAGGGCAAAGAGGGCGTAATGTAACATGCGATGGACAATTGGGCTCGTTTCGAATGTTGTGGGTAGTCGTTGGGTGCGAGGAGAGGTATATTCGAGCGTTTGGGAGGAATCGAGCGTCACGCGCAACTGTGGCGCAGAGCAGTACCCAGTAGGGGTCGCTCCCTCGGGCGTGCGGCCGAAGATGCGGTGGTCTGTGGAGGGACGATAGAAAGATTGATAGATGTCAGGGGAGATTGGATGCGAATAATGGCGGAACCAGCATTTGCGAGACCAAACAACTCAATCCCAGCCGTGTTGGCAAGCGGTAAATGAAGGAGGAGAGGTGGGAAAGTCGGGGGACGGAGAAAGTAGCAGCAGGCTTCACAGGTGGTCACCAAGACTTGGGGTCCTGGGGTTGATAGAAGCAAGTGCAAGGTAGACGGAGGCGAGTTTGTGGGTTGGAACAGGAGAAGGCAGGGTACCTAGTAGGTAGGTCACCTCACTAATCGGTGGTCGCTAGTGGTGGGGGAAGTGCATGAGGGTCTCCACCTAGTAACCCACAATCGACGGTGTTAGTGGAGGAGAAGTGGAGGTTGGTGGAAGGAATCGAAGGGTTGCAGCGCACAGAAGGGGGTTAGTTCGTCCGCGAGTGTAGGGCTAGACAGGCCATGCATGGGGTTTTCGACCAGGGGTGGTGGCATAGAGGATGTGGACGGCTACCTCATTGGAGCCTTTTTACGGCGTGTGCTTGAGGAAGAAGAGAGAGGGGAGCGAAAGGAGGCTGGGAATGAGATCACAGTGTTTTCTCAGTACTGTGCGTGATGGGTACTATATAAGTAAAAATTCCTAGGAAGGTATTATAGAGACGAGTGGCCCACTAGGTGTTGTGAATAGCTGCTTTTATTAACTAGTTTTTTGTTTGTGAGCGATGTACTGGCCTTGCGAGTTCAAGCCATAGATACTCGTCAGGGATGTTTTACTTTGGCCTGCAACCGCAGTATGGTGAACTGAGGTGCCCTCAGGTGAGGTACCTTACTTAGTATATCAGCAATCGGGCAATGGACCAAGATGATGTATCCATAAGGTAGATACCCAAGGTAAGGTATCTACCTATCTTAGCTGTAGTTCATACATTCGAGAACTTGACGGTGTAAAGACGGGAACAATGACGCCTTTCCCAAGATAACCATGTAGGCTATCTCGCGAGAAAGCGCTGCTGCGCCCTGGGTGTGCCTGGCAGCAGTTGGGGACCAGCGTCTCGTCAGCAATTGGCTGGGGAGCCGAAGACAATGGAACTGACTATGGGCACCTTACCTTGAGATGGACCGACAGCACCAACAGCACCAACAGTTAACCGACTGTGAACATGGCTGGGTGGCAAAAGGCACCACAAGCGACCGACGGTTGTCAGATCCCGTCCTGTCAGCCCGAGGTATCTGTACCGGCGGTTGGAAGAGGACGTGTCCCTGGTGTCAGACGACGGCATTTCTGGCTGACTTTGTTAGCGTGTGACTTGGTTTTCTCATCCTCCGGGAACTGCTACCTGTCTTCCCGACAAACCAAGACAAGCTAAGCTACTGGTTTCCCGCCAAGTTTTCTCCTCGTGGCCTGGCCGACGGTGATCACGCTATATTGGAACACAGTTCTGCAGGACGCCAGCGATGCTTCACCGAGGCCAGACCTGCGCGGCCGGCCACCAGCCCTAGGCAGGCAGGGAAAGGCAATCCATTTTAGGAGTAAAGCAAGCAGAGACAAGCTGGAAGCTTAGCCTCTCGCGATACTACCGTGAGTGCAAAACGATGCTTCCATGTATATTCCATCCGCGGACTAAGAAGCATGTTACGCAGATCTTGGCAATGCTTACCTGACGAAATGATTCTGCAATTGTTATGAAGTCAACCAACCCAGCATCAAAAACTCGGGTTGAGACGGGGAGGGAAGCTCAACAACCTAAAAAAGTGCCAAATACCTATGCCGGAGGGGTGGTGTTTACTTTATAATATTAGCAGAATTAAAACCTTATATAAGTAGATAAATATACTTATTAAGAGAATATACTATTACACTCCTTAAGCTTAAACTAGTTATAACTATAATAGTATTTAAGTAATAATAATTAAATATTACTATATTTATTTTAGAGTATTTCTAAGTATATTTAATAGAGTAATATTACTAATACTAATATATATATATATATAGAATAGTATTACTAATATATATAAATTTAATAAAAGTCTAAATATATTATTTAGTATTTAACTTACTATATAATAAAGATAGTATGCTAGTATTATATTAAGTTAATATATAATAACTTTTAAATATATAGTATTAACAGTCTAAACAAAACACCCCCCCTCCCACATAGGTACCTAGGTGGGTAGAGGTGACTAATAGCCTTTAAAGTAGGTACCTTACTACGATATCCCGTGGGCATGGTTCTGGCCCACCTTCTGCTTACCAGCACGGAGCACATAGCAGCGAAACATGCTCTCGACTAAGTACCTTGCGTACCGTGTACCTCAGCGCGCGGTTAGGTCCTATCTCCGCCGTGGTCGCCCTCATCCGCCAGCAGCTGGGACCAGGAGTCAGGACTGTAGAAGCTGTTTAGTCCAGCAAAAATAACCGGCATACTTCCGCACTTACACTGCGTACATATTTGCTGCCTGCTCTTATTCAATCAACTTCGATGCATTGAACCCGCCAGATCTGCATCTGCCATTTCTCGTTTCTTATTATTTTACATCAACATCTCACCGTCCACGACCCTTTTGCCCTGACAACTGACGACTACCCTCTGCGGCACAGTTCAGCAGCCGAAGCACCTCCTACTCTAGGTACGTAGGGGCCAGAAACGGTCCAAAGACAAGTTTCTCAAGCCGAACGGCCCCCGGCATCGCGAGAGACGCGATCCCGGCTTCGGTTCTTACCGCAGTATGGTCGTGACATTGAACTCTGCTGAACTAGCCATCTAAACGCCAAACCGCTGATTATCAAGGGTACCCGAGCGAGAAATATGTATCAGTAGAATTTTCTTAACACCCTTTCCGGACTACGTTTTTTTTCGTCGGTGCCGACTGAACCTTCACAGTCGGGTAGGTTTGTTTGTCACTTGCCTCAGTATGCTCGCCAGCCCAGTCCGACGCCTCACACGCCCGACTACTAAATCGGGCATGAAGGCGCTTTCCTCGACCCCTCTATTTGGCAGGGGAAAAAACGTTGAAGGCTTTTTGATCCGTACCTTAGTCAACAGACAGCTATTACTTCTAGGCCTAGGTAGCGGCCGGTACCTAACCCGCACTCCTCCATTACCCGGGCAAAAAGGCGGACAGGACAGCCTGAGTCGTTGGTGTTGCAGGCCTTGGTTTTTTGGTTTCCATGACGATCGATGAGACAGGCATCCTGCGATTGCCTCTTGACACGTTCAGCCCTTGGCCAACTGGATCCTCGATTTCTCCCTTCATTCGGTCGGCTGTGTGTCCGTCCTTCCCCTTCCCCGTTTTCCGGCTTTGTGGATTGCCGCCGCAGGCCGTGCGCTTTGCAGCAGGGCATGGAATCGCAGGGCATGGCATGTCTTCTCCTATTCTGGTTCAGGGTTAGTTTGCAAGTCGACGCAACGTAACGCAGCCAAACCCGCCTTACCTGAAGATAGCAGATTCAATGCAACAATTGACCCGGCGACGTCCGCCAATGAGCAGCAACAGTCCGAAACCAAAACCCCGTTCGAAAGGGTGGCCAACCTGTCAGGTCAGGGGCCGTGGCTCTCCGCCCCGTTGGATCCCTTGCTCTTGGTACGGTGCGGTGCGCCGGTTGCGGCCACCACGAACGACATGTTGCATCGAGGTTGGTATGAAGAGACAAGCCGCTCGTCGCTACTGGCTTGAGTTCGTTTCCAACTACCCAAAGACAACGCCGCTGCGACCTTCATCCGCGCTGTTGGTCCCAAGCCCATTCGCCCATTTCACTTCCCGCTTCGTCGGCCCATCATCTTCTGGCCTCCCTCCCTCAATCTTTCCCATCCTTCGGTTTTTTCGGCCAATCCAATGGGGGAGAGAGACTCTGTCGATCTGTTGATGCTCGCCTCCCCAAGTTCAAGCATGTCCCTCCCACCACGCCTGGGGAACGCTTTTGCTGCCGGCCAGCATCCATGCGGGGAAGATCCGTTCGCTCGCGCCCTCACGCTGCAGCACACAACTCAACCCTACCAATCAATATAAAGTGTGTTGTGCATACTACAGTAGTAGAGCACATGACATGGGTAAATTTGTGTGAGAAAGTGTAATTGCCCCCTTGTAGCTGAACATGGTGGGTGGCAAAAGGCACTAGAAGACATCATTTGGGTCGAAGCATCTTGATGGCATCCATGTCTGATCGAAACCCTTCATCATGGCTGACCCATAGCAACTCTCTGGCTGACCATCAGCTCCTAACTCCGCTGCCAGACAAGTATCATCCATGGCCAAGCAATTCTCCTACCAATGCCCCGCGTCACCGTGACCCGTTGACGGCAGACAAAGAAGGCAGACTTTACCGATACGGGCTGGACCTCTCTCCAACGGCCCTCGGGAAACAAACACCGAGAATGTCGGCTCGGGCTCGCTCGTGGCGCATCTTGGCTGTTAGCCAAGCCAGGCCCGCAAGACCAGTGCTGCCCCAATCCAGCGACCGACAGTGCGCACCGCCTGAATCACCGGCCTGTACCTCAGCTTACCCCTCCGCAAAACCTCATCTTACCCCCTCCACTTTTAGCCGCAAGTGCGCGCACAGACCAGTTTTGTACCATGACTGCAGTCATATTTCAACATGTTAGAAACATGTTACAGTCATAGCAGTTATATTTCAACATGTTAGAAACATGTTACAGTCATATTCTAGCATGTTAGGAACATGTTTAAAACATGTTTCTAATATATAGGTTAGGGTTAGTTAGGGTTAGTAGGGTTAGTTAGGGTTAGTTAGGATTAGTTATAGGGCTTAGGGCTAGGATAAGTTAGGGTTATATAAGGGTTTATTTTAAGTAGTTTTAATATAAATATATTCTAAACATATTTAGAATATGTTTAGAATATATTTAGGTTTATAAGTTAGAAAGACTAAGCACTTGAGAAGGTACTTCTAGGTGTTGTGTGCATGATCGGCATAAGTTCGGCCAAAGGTCGGCTGCCCCCCCTCAATTAGGTATAGCGCTGCGGCGCGCCTGCCCAGAACAGTTTAGCGCAGTGGAGGGGGGTAAGATGAGGTTTTGCGGAGGGGTAAGTTGAGGTGTAAGCCGCCTGAATCACCGGCATTCCTTCACCACCCAACTCGGAGTGCGGCCCCGTGTTCTGGTAGGTCAGCGCCTTCCCACGCGCCTCCCTTGCCGGCCCGATTCCCACGAACTTCTGGGAGAAACGAACGTCGCCGCCTTCCCCACCGCAGAAGAAACATATGCTGTGCTATGACGAATTGGCGTAACCATAGGTCGATTCTTCCATTGTGTCCGTCTCGCCAACGTCCTTGAGATTCTGCGCGAACCCAACCCGCCTTTCCTCCGACTGTTGTTGAAAGCAGAGCAGGAATCGGGGCTCCGAAACCAGCTGTTCGCTCGGGAAACAGAAGTTTTGGTCGGTTGATTTTCGGCTCCCACCGACCGGGGCGCTGGCCGCCTTAGTTCGGATGGTCATGCGGGGGAGGACTCGAAGGCGGAGAAGGTTGGCAAGGCCCATGCCGCTCCGGCGTTGCCGGCAGTCGGGAACCCGCTGCCAGTTGCGACCACTACTCCTCTGTACACCGCAGTAGTTTCTATTCCCGCCATCGAGGCTAATAGTGCAGCACGGTATGTGCTTCGATGTCTGCGAATCTTGTATCGGCAGCTGTTTCCATCTGCTGTACAGAACATTTCCTTCAAGATCAGCTAGTGAAGTAGAAAGCTGTCGGACCCACACATCGCCATAAGCGAGGTGTGCACGGGTTGGATGTTCCGGGATATGAATTTACGCCCAAATATAGGTTATTTGCATTGGATCTATGTTAGCACTGAATTTTCATATATGGGCGCTAATTTGGCCCCTTAGTTAGTTATATATATATATTAATATATTAAATTATATATAATAATTGCTAGCTATACTGTTGCTTAATAGTTATAAGCCTAGTTAATTTCTAGTAATAAGTATTTTAATTATATAGTTATTTTCTAATAATATATAACTGCTATTAATTAGCAAAGTAAGTCAGAATCCTATAATTAAAATTATTATAACCCTAGTATCTAATTTAGCTAAGTAATATAGCTAGTAATTATATTAAAAGAATAATAAGCTAGGAAAGTCTAAAGGAATTAGCTAGGCTCCCCTAAATCTAATATTATTAAATAAATTATCTATTATTAGAGGAAAAGCAAGAATAAGCTACCTCCTTATTAATAATAAATCCCTTATATAAACTAAATTAAATCTAATAAATAATAAGAGTTTAAAATAAGCTTAGATAATATAAATATTAATACCCCTTATCTATAAAGTAATAATAACTAGATTAAATAGTATAACTATATTATATTAACTACTAACTAATATAAAGTTAAAGATTACACTAATCTAGATAAAACTATTACTAATAATAAGCTTAGTCTTATCCTTCTAGATAATAATAACCTATTATTTAATAATAGAACTCAAATTACTAAACTATAATATTAAAGCTAATTAGAGAAATATAAGTATATTAGAGATAACTTAGTAAAGCTTAGCAGAGATATTATAATATTAATTAACTAGATCTACTTAAGCAAAGTTATTAATAAACCTAATACTTAATCTATTCTTAAAGTATTATAAAAGGAGTTTTAACTTAATAACTATATAAGATAATACTATATCCTTTAATAATATAATACCTATCTTTATTTAGTTAAAAGATCTTAGTTATCTAAGTAGTTAGTTATTTATTAAAAGATTATAGAAAAAGCTATATAAGCTAAAACTCTATCCTTAATAAGTTCTACTACTTAAGTGTCTAACTTTCTTAATACTATTAAGAAAATTGCTCTAGAGTACTATATAGGGGCTGCCTTCTCCTTCTTAAATAATAACTATAGAAGTAAGGGATAAGATAGTAGAATAGAGCTAACCACTCTCCCACTAACTATAGGTATAGACTAAGCTTATAAGTTTTACTACTAGATCTATATATTTTATCTAAACTAGCTTACTTTATCTAAACTACTATTAATAAAGTTAGCAAAGGGATCTAGCTTTATAACTTAGTAAGGGGAGGATAAAAAGGCTATAACTTTAATATAGAAGGTGTTAGCTCTAGCTAGGACTTTAAACTATTAAAAGAATAAGAAGCTAAAGTATTCTATCTATAAGAAATACTATTAGATAACAGACTGCTTCTATATAAATTCTATAATCAGGCTAAAGTTATATAATATAAATAACTCTGCTAATAAGGCCTATATTAAAGCTAGAAATAAATAGTTATAGAACCTAAGAAATATTAAAGTGTAGATAAAGTTAGAGATTATAATTAAGGAAGCAAAAGCTAAGTTAAGTAGTAACTAGAGGAATAATAATAGTTACTAACTATTATAAAGCTGCTCTTAATTATAAGAATGCTATAATAATATATATATTTCCCTCTATAGTTAAGATACTTAGAGTAATAATAAAAGCACCTATTCTTCTTCCTTTTATAGCTATAACTAAGCTAGTTTTATAGTAGATAATACTCTTTATAATAGTATTATTATTAACTATAATACTGCTTTTTATATCTATAATAATATTAGCTATATAACTAACTTAGATTACTTCTAATAAAAGCAAATCCTTACTAAAGGAGGCATTATTATTACTAAGGCTATTAGTAAGATAAAAGTTAAGCTAAACTAAGGCAATATAGATAAAAAGGGTATTATAGCACTTAATATATGGTTTTATCTATTATATCTAATAACACTCCTATTAGCAAAAATCCTATAGAATAAGGGACTTATATTTATAACTAAAGTTCTAGGCCTTAAAAATAAGTATAGCAAAGTTCTCTACTTTATGCCTTATTAATTAAGTTAATATATTATTAAATACTATTTATATAATAAAGATAAGAACTATATTAAGAACGCTAAGTAAGTCTAATTTAAGGTAGATAATATAGAGGAATAATCTTTTACTAGTTTTAAGTTATTAAAGGCTTAGAGGTTATCTAAAGCTAAAGCTTAGTTATAGTATAAGAGACTTAGCTACCTAAGTGCTAAAAGCCTTAAGTAACTTATAAAAACCACTATAAGTATTAAACTTAAAGGGATTATAAAAGATAAGTGTGAAGCTTATACTATAGATAAGGCTATTTAATAAGTATTAAGGAGACCTCCTGATTATTAGCTAATAGCACTAGGTAACTATATTACTATTAACTTCTTCTTAATAAGTAAGCTCTATAATAGGGAGAAGTATTTCCTGCTACTTAGTAACTACTAGTCTGATTTTATCTAGAAGCATACTCTATATACCTATAAGAAAGGTCTTAAAGCACTTAAATATATTATTGCCTACCTTAACTAATAATATAGTATTACTATCTCTATTATAAAGCTTAACTAAAATATAGTACTATATAATACCTTTAATATATAGGCAGCTACTAAGAGTATACTTATTAAAAGATTAGTAGACTATATTAATACTTAAAACTCTATAAAAAGGTATAGTAGTATCCTCTTTATAATTACTAAAGCTCTATAATATTAGTTAAGATTCCCTAAATCTCTAGCCCCAGAGCTTATTAGAGTGGGAATATATATAGTAAATAGGCTAGGTAGATATTACTATAAGTGGAAGACCTCTAAAAACCTTATTAATAAGTAGATAAATAGATAACTAAATACTGCTTACTATTACTCTAAAGTCCTCTAAGTTAGTTATATAAAGAGATATAGCTGCTAAGTATATCTATTAATAATAACCTATAAATATAATAAATAACGCTTTAATAAAACCCTACTAAGAGTATATATTAGCTACCTTTATAGTTATAATAGCACTAATATCTATAGAATCTAGGTGCCTATATTAGGCAAAGTACTATATATATATAATATAATATTTAATAAGAGTATTATATATAATCTAATACTTAAAGATACTAATCTCCTCTATTAATAAAAGCTTTAATTTACATTTAAGTAGCTTAAAATAAAGCAGCTAGATCTACTTATAGAGAAACTTCCTATAGACTTTATAATATAAAATAGGGATAAGAAGCTTTATAAGCTGAATTAACAGCTTTATAAAGATACCTAGAATAATACTAATAACTAACTGCTAAGCTCTATACTATTATAGAAACCTTTAGTTATACCTACTTTAACTAAGGGGGTAGAGGAAGCAATATAGTAATTACTAATACTACCCTTAACTGCTAATAAGAGGTCCTAATCTTAATCAGCTAAACTAGGCTAAGTTACTAAATTAATTAAGGTTAAAGAACTAGCTATATTACTACTAGTACTACTTTAAATAATAATATTAATAAGATTAAGAGAAAAACCCTATAGATTATATAATAATATGCTATTTAAGTAAAGGATTCTAGTAGGACAGCTAAATTATTAACTAGCTATAGTAATAAGGTTATTAATAAGATGATATATCTAAGAGACTTTTTAAGACTAATCTAACTTCCTACTACTAATAGATATAATTAAGAATAAGGAAGTAAAAGATATATTAGCTAAGAGCTTAGGTAATATTTATTATTAAGATCTCTAGCTAGTCCTAATAAATTACACAGAAGCTTAGAGATATCTATACTAGATAAAGTAGCTTGCTATAATAAATATTAAATATTAAACTATCTAGAATAAGGGCACTTTTAAACTTATATAACTTAATAATATTAAGAATAGATACTATATCCTACTACTTAAATAGGTATTTATATATAAATTTAATAAGTATAGATATTTTAAGAAGTTTAAAGTAAGGATTTATATAAGAGGAAACCTATAACCTGTAAATAGGTTAGACACCTATACCTTAACACTTGTATTATATTTATTTAGAAGTCTTATAGTAATTATAGTAAGATTTAACCTTAAGTTAATATAGTTAGATACTGTAAGAACGGCTATAAAGGCTGCGGGAGAAGTAGAAAAGTTCCCAAAGTAGTATAAGTAGATTTCAGGTAATGAATGGTATATAAGGGTAACTTTTCGGGTTTGTTACATAATATTCAGATAGAGAGAGAAATGTAGATATGAAATGATATTTTATTTGATAAATTTATGGATATCTAAGGCCTAGAAAGGCGGGGGAAAAGGTAGGTATATATAGATAATTTAGTTTCTAAGGTCTTGCAGCCCTTTAGGCCTGAATTAAACCTTATTTCCCAAAAGGGTAATAATAATAAGGTTTAAGGTTTAAGGTTTAGCGCCTAATGCTAGCTTTAACCTTAATTTTAAGCTTAGTTTTAAGCTTAACTTTAGTTCAGCTTAACTTTATTCTGAAACTTTATTATTTCAAATACTTTATTATTCCAAATACTATGATTACATAATATTAGTAAAATGATATATATACCAAAAAACGCCATTTTTTACAAGGATTTCAAATATATTATTTGTTTTCTCATACCTCTTATATTCATAGAGTTACAGCACTCTAAAGGTATAGTGATAATAATATATAAGTTCCTTTTATAGTAATAAGGAATAATATATTTCTTATATACCCCCTTAAGGTATATATATATATATATATAATACCTTATAATAGGAAATATATTTCTAAGGAAAAAGTAAAAACCTTAGTAAAAAAGTAAAAAATAAGATAAAAGTTATATAAGGGAAAACTATATATAACTAATAGTGTAATTTTGCTACTGATTTATATATATCAGTTTTACTATTAGTAGGTAAAAAACCCTTAGGTATAATATTTAGCCTAGTTTTAACTAGTTCTAGAATATTCTTGCTAACAGGCTTAGTTAGAATATCTACTATATTATCTTTAGATTTAACATAGAATAATTCTACTAAATTATCCTGTATAGCATTTCTGCTAAAATGATACTTAATATCAATATGCTTAGCCTTTTTATGATATTCTGGATTTTCAGCCAGTTTTTAAGCTACTTGATTATCTATAAGAATCTTAGGCTTTTTAAGATTAAAATCTATAGAAGCTTCTTTAAGTATAAAGTTATAGCTATTATATAGATAAATAGCTTCTTTAACTGCTTCTAATAAAGCTATATATTCAGCTTCACAGCTACTTAAAGCAACTGTTTTTTATTTTATAGTATTCCAGCTTATAATATTATATAAGCCAAAACAGAAGATATAGCCTAAAGTAGATTTTCTATCTTCTATATCTCCAGCCCAATTAGAGTCTGAAAATCCAATAATATTATAATCAGTAATAATATTACAGTTATAATATAAACCAATATCTAGGAAAGTATTTAAATATACCCAAATACAGTCTAGTGCTATTATATAATCCTTAGAAGGATTAGATATATATCTAGCATAATTATTAACTAGATAAGTTAAATCAGGCCTAGTTTTTAAGGCTAAATATATTAAGGATCCTATTTCTTATTAGTAGGAGTTAATATCCTCTTTTGTAGCTTATTCCTTATTTAATACTAAATATTTAGTATTTATATAAGGTATAAGTACAGGATATAATTTTGTTTTATTATACTTATTTAATATTTTATAAATATATTACGTTTGATATATATATAAGGCTTTATTTTTCCTATCTATTATAATCTTATTACTGAGAAACATAGTAGGAACTCCTAGCTTTTTAATCTTTATATACTTAGAAGTAGTATTATAGATATAATCTATAGTTTATTAATTTATAGCAATAGCTAATATATTATCTACATAACAAGCTATTATAGCTTTATAACTTTTAGTATTTAAGATAAATATAGCTTTATCATAAGGTAAAACTGTAAAGCCTGTTTTTAATAATACTTCTTTTAAGTATTTATACCATAATCAAGGGCTTTGTTTTAAACCATATAGAGCCTTTTTAAACTTACAAACTAAATTAGTTTATTTATTATTATAGTTATAAGAAGCTTCTAGTTTATTAGTTTTATTATTATAAATAAATCCAGTAGGTATTCTAACATAGATATCTTTATCTATATTAGCGTGAATAAATACTAAAGTAACATCAAATTGTTCAATAACCCAGTCTAAATTTATAGCTAGATTTAATAAAAATCTATAGCTTTCAGGCCTACAGATAGTACTAAAGGTTTTAAGGTAATCTATACCTATATATTAATTATAGCCTTATACTACCCAGCGGGCTTTATACCTTATAGGTATATTATCTAGATTATATTTTATTCTATAAACCCATCTCCCACCTAATATATAGGCGTTATAGTTTTTTATAGTATTTTTATTAATTATAGTCTAAGTATTTTGTTTATATAAATCAGATATCTCTTCTTCCATAGCCTGAATCCATTCAGATTTATTATCTGAATTTATAGCTTTAATTATTATAGATTGTAGGTGTTATAGGTCCATAGATATCTATAGCCACCTTATATAAGTAAGGATAATCTTTTAACCTATTATTAGATATTTTATTTACTTTATTAGTGAATTTGCCTAAAATACAGGCTTCACAGGTAATATTATTTACTTTTGATATATTATCTATTATTATCTTATCCTTATATAGCTGTTTTAAAGCTTATATACTAATATAGCCTAGTCTTTTATGCCATAATAGAGCTTTTTGTTCTGCTATTTCTAAGGGACTTTTCTTAGATAATTTATCTTCTTAGGTATTTATATCTTCTAATAACTTATTATTTTGAATAGTTATTTTATTTTTATCTTTATTATCTCTTAGTGAGGTAGCTCGCTTATATAATCATATTACGTAATAGGAATATTATATAATATAGCTTAGGTAATTAAGGAGGTATTAAAATAGGTATTATTTTTTCAGCTTATTAACTAGTAACTAGCTAGGTGGGGGAGAGAGGAGTTATTTATACTTATTCTAGCCCTTCTAGAGGCTTCTATTACGTAATTACTTACGCAATAGCTTACGCAGTAGATTGCGTAGATATTT